>CAUYPK010118755.1:0-17011 GCA_963574355.1 Loris lydekkerianus
ATTTGTAGTATAGTCTGAGGTCTGGTAGCATGATTCCTCCTGTTTTGTTTTTATTTCTGAGTAATGTCTTGGCTATTCAAGGTTTTTTCTGATTCCATATAAAATGAAGTATTGTTTTTTCAAGATCTTTAAAGTATGACAGTGGAGCTTTAATAGGAATTGCGTTGAAATTATATATTGCTTGGGGAAGTATGGACATTTTAACAATGTTGATTCTTCCCAGCCAAATGCCAGGAAGGCTATGTTAACCATTGTGATGAAAGTGTGTCAAATGGTCTATGAAGCTAGTGTATGATGCCCCATGATCATATCAATGTACACAGCTATGATTTAATAAAAAAAAAAAAACAAAAACTCCACGTGGCACCAATGAGGACAAGCCTGACTTGGGGCCTTTTTCATGCTCTGCAAGTGCTGGTACTCAATAGAGCCTCTCCTTTCCCCAAGTTTGTCTCGAGTTCTTTAAGCAGAAAGAAGACATGAAAGCTGATACTGTATTTTTTCTGAGTTACCTTAGCATAAACAATTCTCATCACATAGAGTTTCGGTTTTCTTTCATAAACAACAGAGCTTAGTTTCTCATAGAGAAAACATATCTCTCCTATCAATATCACATATTTATATTGACTCCTTGCTGAGTCAATATAAATTACAAAAGGTCATCAACTTAACTGTAGATGGCTGAACACACACCATCTCCAAAGATTGGACCATCATCAAATATATTTATCAGACTATTTTTCCTGGTAGAAATTGTTTGCTTTGAGGTATTGTGTATAGGTGGCGAGAGCTGGAAAAAGAATGCTCAAGGAAGGTCTCAGTTCATCTCGCCACATAAGGAAAAGGGGTAGGGATTGTGTGTGAAACTTCTGGGGCTCACACTTTGCAGTTTCAAGTCTTTGATCAAGCTCTTTCATCTACCTCGGGAGCTCTTTCCCCAGGCCCACTTTATGCCTAACAACATTTTGCTGTTTCATCAAATAGATAGAACGTCATCTTCTGAGGTCTTTCCTTTATCAGAATGCTCTCTACCGTCTCTGGCAGAACCGTGGAGTCACCTTCCTTTTGTTTGCACCTCTCTTATAACACTTAGCATGTTTCTCTTTTTGCTGTAATCATATGAGTTCATTGCTCTTTTCTAATCTCCCTCTACATGACAAGGGAGAGTGGAAAGATACAAAGAGAACAAAGAAAATAAAGTGGGAGCAAGAATGTCAAGTTGTGGGGAGTTAGTTGAAATGTATACAACTATCAATAGGTAAAAGAACTCTACCAATCTTGGTATTATGAATTGGCAAGAGAAGAAGATCATTGAACATTTTGAAGATGATCACTTTAGGACTGATGGATATCTGTGATGTTTCTACAAAACAGTGTTGACCACATACCCATGTAAACTTTTCTCTCACTCAATATTTGATCAAACTCTTGGAAGGTAAATTGGAAAAACTGACTATATTTGAATTTTGTAACTGAGTGAACTGAGTCTCAGCAGGTGAAGAATTATGCCTTACCACTTAATTACTAAGTGACAAAGCCAGCCCCCCAAATACTGCTTCTATTCTGGTAATGTGCATATTACATATAGACCAGTTGCATAAAGTTGGAACATATAGGAAGTAAACATAAACTGTAGAAAAATTGTGATTATTTGAAAATTAAGATTATGATGTAGTCTAATGTATAATTAAGATTATAAAGTAGAGAGAAGGACCACACATACCTGGGAAGCCACATTTACCAGCTTTCTTTAGCATTTGGAGAACAGCATAGTGCTGACCAGAAACTATTCCTGGTACATCTTGAGCTCGATGTCACCATTCATTTACACCATACTGGGTTGGAAGCATCAAGCTGTGACCCTGGGCACTAGAGTGAAAGTTTCTGTGATACTGAAGAAATAAAACAAGTATAAAGAGCTCATAAGAATGGACTTTGCAGGTTTGAGAATATCCACATAGCCATGGGGTATGATGTAAAATAAATTTCATCCAAGATCTGGCTTTGAATCCCACAGTAGTTGTCATGACCAAGTCTCCTCATCTCAGTTTTCTTATCTGCTAAATGAGAATGATAACTGGCACCACCCTGGGAAAAATAAATATATTTTATATGTAAAACATTCATCACATATTAGAGTTTAATGAAAGAACAAAGCATAAAACAAATAAGCTTATATGTGTTTAGGTGTTTTGCACGGCCAGCTCTCCTTTCGTATTTCAATGTAATAAATCATATTACACATATTACACGTGGAAGGTGGCTGAGTAGCTAATAAATGCCTATAAAATGTCATCAACCTGCAGTTACCGAGAAGTGTAAATACTTTAACTTTTGTGTTGGCTGAGACTTTGTTGCTTATAATTTCCTGTAAGTAAGTTCTGTCTTGGCACACAAAACAACAGTTCCTTCCAAATGTTTTGTTCTGAGCAGCTTATTGAAGAAATTGTAGCTATATTGTTCTGCTCTGATCTATCAATACCATTGCTTAATTCCAGGTCTACATCACTAGCTATAACAGGACAAAGGTTTGCAAGACAATTCTGGGGCTAACCCCAATGCTACCTTAGGACCTACAGTCAGCTGCATTTAAAATGCATATTTTTGGCAAAAGCTCCAGTGTTCCTCTAAATAAAGGGAATCTTGCTTCTGTGTGATGGGTGCTACAGAGTGATAGAAACTTAATAGCAGCCAAGTGACAGAAAGACCCTAATCACAGAAAAGCAGAAGTGAATAAAGAAAAAAATAGATAAAGCTTCCCTCAAGAGATTTCTGAAAAGCTCTCTAAGAGGTAATAAGGTTGGAAGTTTTTCAGAAATTGGTACTAGGAGAGTTCACTAGTGACTAAAGTAAGAAACTGAGAACAAGATGATGTTGGCTCGCCTCCTGAGCTCTGTGGAGGCAGAGCTGTTTGGGGACTCACAGTACGGAATCAAAAGCATTGATGAGGTCAACTCCTTCAGCTGTAAACAGACAGCACAGCACAGCAGTTAGCAGCATTTCTCCCCATGTGGTTCTATCTGTAAAAGGCAACATGGAAGAATTGAAGGGGCTTGGTTTTGACACCAGGCAAACACGGGCTCAAATTCAGTGTCATTGTCAGTAACTTTAGGCAAATGAGTTTCAAATTACCTTGCTGAATCTCCTCAAATAGGTCTCTTAATGCCTAATAGTTAGTGACATAATGAAAAATAAATGGATCATATATGAAGGGCTGGCAATTAAGTTCATGAATTCACCCTAGAAAAAGCGCTACACACCTCCCTGCTCAATATCACTATGGTCACATCAATGTGACACCACACTTCCCTGTGGGAAGCTATTCAACAAGACTGGTGCTTAGTCTACCCTTCAAAGCAATTTTGCAATTCTTTTCCTATAATGGCTTCAGAGCTGTCAACACACAACACACACACACAAAAACTAACAACAATAAGATATTACCACATGTCAACATTAACACAGCTGTGAGACACTTATATAGCAAGATTTTGAAACCTTACTGAGTTGTTTGTACAGTGCTTTCAACATTTGTGCACAGTGGCAAGTTCATGAATTTAATTGTTAGGCCTTGGGTGGACTAGGCATTGGCATCAGGGTATAGCTTCCCAAGGAGAGCACTTCAAAGGAGGCCATCGTTATACTCAGCAGCGAGGTATATAGCACCTATTCTAGGTTGAGTTCATGAACTTAACTGTCAGATCTCATATATACAGCATATAAAATGAGGTTGTATTCTCCATGAGCTATGTTAGAAAAGAAAGAGACCGTTGTAATCATTTGGCCTATTGCTCTATACGTTTTCCTTCTGCCTTTTTTCTACACTTGTGCAAAAGTGAGAGGAGTGGGAAGCCTGGACCTGTCCAGGCTCAGAAACTTGCCAGCGGGGGAATACAGTAGGTAACTTCATCTCTCTGAGCCCAAGTTGCTTCCTCTTTAAAGTCACTGATGACCCCAGCCCTCCCCACGTTACCTCCACCCACCCAGGTGGAGGAACAACCTGTAAGTGTGGGTAGACAGTAGACTAGGAGTTCCCCACGTGGTGAGGTCAGCTTTGTGATTGTGGGCACCCTCACTACATCCTAGAACAGTGCTTGACACATAGTACTCAATAAATATTTTTTAGAAAGTGTGAACAATGTAAGGCACGAGGCACAGGGAGACATGCTATGTCAGCAGAGTGGTGGGAAGTGGCTCCTGACCGTGCTTGCTGGGGCAGACGGGTGACAAGGAGTAATCAGAATTGAGGCTATGGGGGAGTGGCTGGAAAGGCCTTCCCGTAAGAGCAGAACAGCATCTTGTTCGTGCCCTGGAGAAAGACTACTGTCCACCAAGTGGTGCTGGGTTCAATGCCAGGCCACTACCTGGACCAGCTCCTGGTTTCTGCTTCTCCCAATCGAGTGGGCAGAATAACAGCTCCCCAAAGATGCCAGCACCCTAATCCCTAGAACCTGAGATTAGGTTACCTTACATGGCAAAGGGCCTTTGCAGATGTAATTGTGGTCACAGACTTTAAAATAACAAAATTATTCTGGATTATCTGGGTATGCCCAATCTAATTCCCAGAGAAACTTTCTCTGGTTGGAGACAAGATACATGATAGCTGCAACAGAAGGCAGAGAGATCTGAGGCATGAGAAGAGTTTGCCATGTGTTGCTCACCCCGAGACAGGGGGCCTACAGGCAGGGACCCAAAGGGGGCCTCCAGCAGCCGCTGGAAAGCAGAAGGGAAGCAGGTGCCCCGACTGACATCCAGCAGAACCTGTCTGTCCTCCTTCCCCCACTTTATTTTTCTCCATAACGCTTACCCCCATCTGACATTTGTGAATTTTAAGAGCCACACATTAGTCCATCCCTCATTGAGCATCTAAGCTTTACAAGGGGAAGGGCTGTTGTCCATGACAGTCTCTACAGCAGTGGTTCTCAACCTGTGGGTTGCAACCTCTTTGGGTGTCAAACGACCCTTTCACAGGGGTCACCTAAGACCATCCTGCATATCAGATATTTACATTACAATTCATAACAGTAGCAAAACTACAGTTATGAAGTAGCAACAAAAATAATTTTATGATTTGGTGTCACCACAACATGAGGAACTGTATCAAAGGGTCACAGCATTAGGAAGGTTGACAATCACTGCTCTACGGTTTCGGAAAAAGTGAGTAGCCTGTGTCTGCTGCTTAAAAAATATTTAAATGAATAAATGATTTATATCATCATATTCTCCCAAGACCTAGTGGGGTAAGCATTTTATCCTCAGGGAAGTGAAGAGTCTGGCCCAGCCACACTATCCTAAGTGCTCCAGCTTTGCACCTCAGCACCAGGGACAAGGACATCACTGTCTGACCAGCCCAGGTGGCTGTCTCAGGGCCTGTGCCTACAGTCATCACAACACACTGCAGCCTGCCCTGCTCTGGTGACCTGCGGACGTCTCAGGCACTCTGCGGACCCATCTCTGTCAGCCTCATCTCCCTACAGAAACTTCCTCCTTCCTTAAGTTTCCATCTCCTTTTTTTTGGCAAAGATTGAGTTTATTTCATACCAGAGCAAGTTTCAGCCTTGAATCACAACAAAAAACTTTATCTGACATCAATTGCCAGCACTTAAACAGGCTTAGGCTCCACAGAGTGTAAAGCCGTTTTCCAGGGTTGGAGCTGAGTGACAAAATGCCCATCATGAGGCGTAAACCTGTCAGCCACAATTACCCACGAGGGATTCCAGAGGATCAGAAGAATTAAACCTTGTAAATCCGAAGGCCCAGTTGCATGGACGTATTTATTGGGCATGGTTTAATGAAGGCTCCCAGGTGGACTTGGTTCCTCTTCTCTGGACTTTGCTTTCTTTCTTTTTGCACAGGACAGGTCTGCACGTGGAAAGGTCCTCAGATTCTGTGACCTCGTCATGTGGCAATTCAGAACTACAGGACCACTTGGACCACTGGGACCCTGGGACCACCAACCATAGCCACATCGTCAACCCCAGTCAACAAAGGGCCCTAGACTCAACCTTGAGACCATCACCAGCCTGCTCAAAAAAGTACTGCATCTTTCATAATGGGGGTGTAGCTGAAATAAGGTTAGGGGTTTTACAAACCCCATTTTTTCTCTCATGTATATACAGCTAACCTAAATTTCCCAGACACAGCTGCTGTGAGCGAGGGCCACATGTCTGTGTTCTCATTGACAGACTGAGAGTCCAAGTAACAGCCCTATTCACCTCTCTCACAGTTCTTCCTGCCTCTCATAAAGGCTCCAGCAGGATGTTCTACATCCTCAGGGCCAAGGGAGCTGCTATCTGGGAGGACTCTGAGTCCCTGAAGGGCTTTGTGGAGTAGAGCTCGTCTCCTGACCCTCATTTCCTCAGTTCCTGGCAGAGAAAATATTAAATGAATGATAGCTGTAGGCAAGGAAGGCTTCAAACTATTCTTTGAAGAATGGGTAGGGTTTCAGTACAGAGAAAAGATGAAAAGGTGTTTGTAGGATAATATTTAAAAATAAACATATCCTACATTAAGTACACGAAGTAAATTTAGTGTGAGTTTAAAATGACTTATTTTTTTTTCTAGAGGCTTAAGAAATCTGGACCCCCCTGAGTTACTCACAGAGATAGGCTTTTTTGGAATTGTAAAAATTCCTTATGCCTTTTCTCTGAGGCAGTATACCTTGTTAAGCCTGAAATCCAAGGGCGTGCAGCCCTTCCTCAGAAATATGGACCAGAGGGTTGACATATGTTAACAACATATTGTCAGAGGTCTATAGATATTCTGCCCTAAGGAAGGACACAGTCATTACTTCATACTGGGTAGACTGAGTGAATGCTTGAAGATATTCAATTCCCCTGTAGCTACTTCCGTCTTTGTGCCCTGCTCAGAAATTAGTTATTGTCTAGAAAAAAAGAGATTTACTACAAAAGTAATTATATTAATATGTAAAAAAATGAGGAAACTAATGGTTAAGGGATTAAGTGTGTACGTAACTGAAAAACTATAAAACATGAACTTAAAATAAAAAACTTTACTATACACCATATCAGAGTGTATAGTCCGTTTCTTGACTTAATAATTACAGGAGCGAGTTTTACCCTACAGCAAAGCTTCTGCTCGTTCGCGTCTCAGGTCACGCAACAGTGTTGCATTGGAAAAAAGCAGAGGGTAAAAACTCACTTTTCTTGAGAATTGACCAAGTGGGTACTTAGTGCACATTAAACGATTTTACACTTGGCTTCCAAATAGACGTCTCCGACACACTATATTTGTAACTAACCCCTTTTTCCTAAATCCCTGGCTCCCTTTTCAAATGAGTCTTCCTTCTTCTAGTAAATGGCAATTCCACTTTTCAGTTTCATGAGACAAAATTTTTGTAGCTACCTCCAACCTTTTCCCTTTTCTCACACCTCAAGGATAATCTAATGCCAAATTTGTTTTACCTCTACTGTCAAATTATATACAGACCCAACCATTTCTTATCACCTCTAGTTCTATAACACTCTAATTGAAGCCTCCATCCCTCACCTTGTAACATAGACCAAGCCCTCCTCATTCGTTTCCTTGCTGTCATTCTTATTCCCCTCGACTCCACCACCATTTGCTGTCCACTCAGCAAAGGGAACATCTGAAAGTGTTAAGTCAGAGCATAGCCAATTGTCTGCTTTTTGCAGTTTCCAATCTCACTAATGATGAAAGCATGACCCTGGCCTCTGAGGCCCTGTCTCAACCACCCCAAATCCCCCCATTTCTTCTCTGAACTTAAATTCCCACTACTTGACCCCAGCTGCCTCCTTTCTAGCTCCCCCCGCCCCCGCTTCCCTGCTATTTCTCAAGCAACAAGGCACCCTGCCCTCTCAGGACCTCCCACTTGCTGTACATTCCCCCTGAGAAAACTCTCCATGGGAGTGGGGGGGGCACAGTTCACTGTCCTCCCAGGCTACCTACTAAGCAGGATAACCTCCTCCTTCCCCCACACTATTTGAAATAATATTCCCACCACTGACTGTCTCCATGCCTTGGTTGACATTTTTCTGCATAGTCTGATATAGGTCACATATTTTTGTTTAGTATCTAATTTCCCCAACTGAAGCATAAGCCCAGCTAAACAAGGACATGGGGGCTTTCGGGGATGCCTTGAATAATGAGAAGAATGTCAGCAACAGGGAGGAATGCTGCCCAGGGCAGGGCAGACCACACAGTGTTAAAATGCAGTATGGTGCAATCAGGGTGTCTGTGTGCTGTGTTCACTGCTGCGTCCTCAGAAACCAGGGCAGGGCCTGCACAGTGGAAGCTCAATCTGTGGGATAAATGAAGCTATAAATGGCAGAGGTTAGACACACAGATGTGTTTGTTTAACTCTAAGAAGAGCACAAATGTTGTGTGGTTCAAACACCAAGGTTATATTGAATCACATTAGTCAGGACACCTCTGGTGACAAATGCCAGAAACCCAACTTGAACTAGGGTAGGAGCAAAGAGGCATTAATTAGAGGGACCCGGGGTTATACATGTACCAAGAGAGCAGGGATGGGTGGTCCTCCCCCAGAGACCACCAGGAACACACCTGTAGTTAAGCCGATTGTGCTTCTCACTCATTGCAACAAGGGAGAACACTCGCTTTGAGGAACTGTCAGGCATCTCAGTAAGAGGGTGTTGGAAAGAATCTATTACAGGATGTGGGCTTTGGTTGGGTGATTTTGTGGAGATTTTAAAGAAGCTGGGCCATGCTCTGGATTGGATGCTTTCAGAGAGCAAGGGTCGCTCTATAATTGAGGATCTTAGTAAATCTTAACTATGGGGAGGGAGACTAGGGTAAGGCTTAGCTCCCATTGATAGAATAACACGATCATGTTACTTAGGTCGAGGGATGTTTTTTGTTTTGTGGTTTGGACAAGATTTATGCTCATGATTAGAAATAGTCTTGTTTCCACCTTGATCCATCATGCTCATCAAGTGGCCTTGTCTGAGTTGATACTCTTTGAAACTGTTTATGTCCAACAGGAGCGCACCAAGGTCTAGGTGTGAGCCAGGTCAGCTCCCAGAGGCGAGGGTTGCTTTTCTCTTATTCAGATGTACTAAGGAAATGGCAGGAATGCCAGCAGGTTCCAGGGAGAACTGACAGCAAGGATTTAAACACATCAAATCTTTCTCTACCTGTGTCTCCTCTCCACCTGTCCTCACCACTCAGCTACATCGTATGACAGTCACAGCCCCCTTAGGTTAGGAAAGATGGTGACTGGCAGCTTACGAGAGTCTCATTTTAGAGCCCTTATGAATGAGACACGACATTCTCACTTTCTCAGTTCATGATGAGAGACATTCTTGTAAATAACTCTGATGGAACAAATTTAGGTCAGGTGCCCATCACTAAATGATCAGCTATTATCATGTGGGGTGCAGTATTGGGGGAATTATTCTCTGGGAAAACAATAGCTCTCAATTCTCATTCAAACCAAATTAAATCAAATGGTAGTCAGAGCATGTGGATATAAAATTGGTGATTTTCCTGAAGTCTCCCTTGTGAATCCACTGTAGGAATGTAGCCGTTAATCTAAGATGACTTCTTCACCAAATGTGCCAAGCTTGGGAAGACTTTGCAACCTTTCTTTTTCCTCAAATTATCACAAAGAAAGTTGTTGCTTCAAGCCTACACACACACACAAACGGGATCCCTGCCCCAGCAGCATCACTTTTGCTTTTTCTTGGAAATTGCTGTATTTTCTTCTTTGCAAGGGATCATTTGCTATGCTGGACAGTTACCTTCCCCTGCAGCAATCCCCAGTTCCTCAATGAGATCACAGGCCATTTCATTTTATGATAGGGTTATTTTATTATTCCCCCAAGCATGCAAATCAAATGGCATCTGGGGCTCAAATCTTTTCCCGGTAAAGAAAACTAGCAGAAGCCAAGAGGAGAGTGGCTCTGGCACTGATGGCCACATCTGTGAGCGGGCCTGCTCCCTGCCTTCCCCTCCATGCTGTGTGCTTTTTTGCCTTCCTCCCAAAGTAAACATGTCTCGGTGTCTCTTTGCTTTAAGGGCAAGAGCAAGGGCATCTTTATGGAAAAGGAAACAACTGAGAATTTATGGAATACTTACCACGTAATCAGCACCACACAAGTGTTAGTTCATTTAATCCTCCCAATGGTCCTCTGCAGGCAAATTTCTACTCCCAATGTACATGAAACCAAAGCTGAGTGAGTTGAATTTCTTGCTTATGGGAACAAAGCCTGTAAATGACAGGGCACATATTTTATTCCACCTTGCATCTTCCAGGAACACCATGTAGGACAGGAAAGACACAAAAGATAGAGATGACATGCCCTGGGCAGTACCTGGTGCCCAGACTCCGGGAGAACACAGTGGGGGGGAAGGACATTCTCTTGCATTTGAGCAGGTTGGAGAGAGGAAACTAAATTCAGCCTCCCCACGAGACAGGTGGACATTATAGGTTGGGGGAAGAGCCTCCCCCCGTCTGTTCTCTTTCCCCCCCACCTCTCTCCTGCCTTCCCTTGTTATCTTCCTCTCTCCCTCCTCTGCTCTACCTCTTATCTTTTTCTTTCCCATCCTCCATCTTTCCTCCCTTTTCTCCTTTATATCCCACAAATAAATGCCTCTAACTAGACATTATAGTCAGAACCAGAAACAGAAATGAATTCACCACCGGCCCTACTTTCAAGGGCTATTGCCATCCAAAAATTAGGATTTGGGATTGGTCTCACAGTCAACTGAAGTGGGACCCAGGATCCCAGAAAGAGTCTTTGTTACTCAGACAGAGCCATACTCTGAGGATACAGGGCAGACGTTTGCAACATGGAGTTTATGCGGGATTACCCGATGGAATTACGGGACCTTCTGCCATTAGGAGGGGGGATGGCCCCCCAGCCCTCCTATGAGTGGGAAAAAGTGATTTCCCACCCAATGTGACAAGCTTCTGGGGCTTTGAGGACTAGGAAGACAGGTTCTGGGGTTACAGAGACGTCCAGCTGGACTGATGAAGTGGACACACTGCTGGACAGAGCAGTGGTCTCAGCTGTGGACATTCAGTGGCATTCAGTTGTATCAGCCCTATTGTCACACCTGCTCAAATGTTTGCCCTCTCTCCATTAATTTAAGTGTTTATTGAGTATCTACTGCATGTTAATGGAAAAAAATTCTGTAAAATGACTTAAAGAAGTTTATTGTGAGCCACCTATGTGTAACGGCTGGTCTGGAGCACACGGCCTCAAGAGATCCTGAGAAAGTGTGCCCAAGGTGACCAGATTACAGTTTGGTTTTATACATTCATGGAGAGAAGGCAGGAATTGCACATAAAATCATAAATTTTTATGTAGAGGTTATATGTTGGTTTTGCTTAAAAAGCAGGACATCTTGAAGCAAGGGCATACAAGGTTCAAAACACTTTGATTCATATAAAATGAAGTACAATAAAATGTAGCTTTGTCACAAGGGCGTCTAATGTTTTCTCTTTTCTTCTTCCTGTGCATTAGAAGAAGAGTTGTCTCTGGCCTCATATTAAATACACAAACACTAATGAAAACTGATGAGTAAAAAAGAGTGTGTATAATTTTCCTGATATCCAGCACTACAGATAAGCAAAGCAAGCCTAAAATAATCTGCATGCAGCCCACGGGCTGCAGGCTGAACACCCCTGAGCCAAAGTTGGGACTGTTTTAAGTTAGAGTGAAGAAGTTTGTTAATTAGGCACAAGCCATGGTATGCCCACTTAAGTGACCTTGTAAGCAAATTGATGCCCTGTAGGTGATTTAAACTTTGTCCCTCTGTGGCCTCAGGTCCTGGTAATGATTTAGTATTTTATTGTCTAAGGCCTGTCCACTTCCCTTCCCTTCCTGGCCAGGAACTCAGTTTTAAGATTTTTCTGGGGTTCCCTGGACTAAGGGGGGAGGATAGTCTGTTCAGTTTGGGGGGCTTAGCATCTCCTTTAGTTTACATAGGCCTTGGTGATTCTGTTAGCCCCAGTGGGACAGTGGTGAGCCAGATGGAGCCAGACAGAGCTGGCCCCTGTCTTCATGGAATCAACATGGGGGAGGAGTCAGAAAATGAACATGGAAACATGTAAATGAAATAAATACTCATGCTTATGATAGCTAGTGAGGAAATAAGCAGAGGGATGCAGTCAGAGGTTTCAGGGCAAGCCTCCTATAGCACCCTGGTGCCTCCTCTGCCTGGCTCACTTTGCAGGGATGGGAGTGACGTATCCTTCCATTTACATTGACTTTGGGCACATTCAACTATTTCAGGGAGTAGGGACACTTCCAACCCTTCTTTCTAAAAGGGGTAGGGCTGAACTTCAGGACCCAACAGAGCTACACTCAAAGAATCTCCCTTGTAAGGATCCCAAAGGCTTCCCTTCCAGTCCTGTGATGCTCCATTCTGTGTCACAATAATCTTGCCAAGTACACAGGTGGCTTCTACTTGTAGCCCTCCAAGTAGGAGACTCATGTCTGCCAAAGCAGCCCATTGAATCTCCAGATACTCCATTTAGAAAGTTCTTACTTAAGTTGTTCTAAATGACCCTTTCCCTACCAGTCTAAGTTCAGCTTCTTAGGTTGTCAAAGAACAGAAATCTAACAAATACATCCAGATATCCACTATATACCAATCACTGTATATGGACAGATTTTTGTATTTCAAGATGGTTCTCATAAATTCTTCACTGTTCTCCTCTCTTAATCAAAAGGAAAAAGAAATTTTACCCCAAGAATTTGAGTTTACTCTTGAGCAGCAATGTAGCACTGAGTATAAAATCTATCATCATAAGCACCTGTTATTTGTACATATAAAATCAAAGTCCTGAAACTCAACCATAGTTTTAACTTCACCCAGAGAGAGCAGACTGGCATAGAAGAAAGAGCATTGGCTTTGGAATTAGAGAGCAGCAGACTCTAATCACTGTCTTCTCACTGACAAGCTGCGTGACCTTGGCAAGTATCTGAACAACACTGATACGTATTCCTTACCTACAAAATGAACAGTAGAACCTAAAACTCAGCACAGCAGTGAGAATTAGAAATTACTTGAATAAGGCACATGACCTTGGACATTGGAAAGCAGCTGTTAATATTAACTTTGTGCACAACCTTATGTTCATTACAGAATCTGTTCAAATTCACATGGTTGTACAACCATGGGTGTTTTCCAAGATGGTTTAGTCAAGCACTCTACAGTGAGAACAAAATGAAACCCTATGTGTTCCAAAGCATTGGGACTTGGCTTGAAAGACTAGCAACACAAGGATGGGTCCAGGGAAATTCTAAGGAGACAAGCCCCTACTCATTGTCCCAGAGCATTCAAAATTGATCATTTCAATGTTTTGGTGTTTTTATTGTCAATGTCAAAGTTTTTATTTGTAGGAGGAAAAGGTTCTACACCTTTAAAACAAAGAAATGAAGTCTATGCATCTTTTTAGAACATCATGTTCCAATTCCTTAGAGAAAAGATACAGACATTTGGCTAATATGCCTCCCTGTTGTGTTTTATCTCTAGAGAGCTGAATTTTTTTAAATGTGCATATTCACATAGGCTGTCAATCTTTAATTAGTCTGCCTTTGATTATGAGAAACTTTGCTTACTAAGATCAACTTATTTCCTACAGCCTGGTTCCTCCATTAAAAACCCATTTTAAGAGTTTAGCTCAATTATCTGGTTTCAATGGTTGATAGGGACCTATTTTAAGTAATAGAGGCAGGCAGATAATTGGAAGCATTTTTCTTGGGTGAGATAAGGAGTGGAATATAGAGGCTCTCTAAGCATAAGATGCAGGGTTTTCCTCAGGATTTTTATTTGAAAGGGTCTTCTCACTGAGTACAGACAACCTACTGCTGTTCAAAGTCACAGAGCTTGCTCCCTCCTGCCTAAGATAACATAAATTGGGATAGAAAAAGTAGGTCTGAACTTAATAGAAAAGCACAGTGATGGGAATGAGTTATTTTTTTTCTTTTTGCTCTGAGCTTACCTTAAGAAGCATCCATTAGAGAGAAAAGAAAAAAATGCTTTCTGTAATGGTGGATGGGTTTGTATGGCGTCCCTTCTCAGCTCTCACCCCAGCTGCTACTGGCAATTGACTCCTTTTGTGCAGCCAAGAGAACTTCTCCTAATTTGGGTATAATCTGAACTGCCCAGGGGCACTATCTTTCTGAATAATCTAGGCACATGGCTCCTCTGAGCAGCCTTCCCTGGGTCCTACTGCAGCCAGAAAGCCCTTACTGCATCTGCACCTTACTCTTCTGCTCCCCCTTCCTCACAGCACTGACTCTCTACTGTCATAATTTAAATAGAATTATAGTAGTAAAAGCAACCACAAAATGTCTCTTAATTTTCTCATCGATCTACTGTGATCAATACTATTACCTGTATTTTATGGCAGAGGAAACTGAACTCGGTGAGGCAAATGAAATAGCTCAAGCTTAGCTGGTGAGCAGTGAAGCTCTGCGGACTGCTCAGGTCCAGCATCTGTGTGGTGAGCAGTGAAGCTCTGTGGACTGTTCAGGTCCAGCATCCGTGTGAGACTAGCTCTGTTTACCCTTTTAGGAAACTTGAGGTCCTAGGGAACTCAGTTTTCATTCATATAGTCCCCAAACCAGGGAGGTGGATGGTACTCAGTAAAGACTTGATGACTGCTTGTGAAATGCATGCTTCCAGTTTGCTCACTTGGGTCATGACTGTCCCCACTACAGATTTGTAAATGTGTAAACTGGTCACCTCTTCTCAGGTAAGGGCCTCTTTGAAGTCCCTTACCTTGTGAAGAGAAGAGGTAAAAAGGCTTATCCAAGTCACTCCCATTCATTCCCATTCTCTGTGATGTCCCAAGACAGTAACGTTCTGGTTTTGGACTATTTCCCCCAAGAACCACAGTGCATTAGTTACAGAATCTGCATCCTAAATTTGCACAGAGTGAAAATTCTTCAAGTAGTCGCTACTCTGTAAAACAGATCTCCATTCTGAGCCTCTACTAATAGCTTCCTCACTGCCCAGTAGCCAGACTGCAAGCCAGTAAATAATAATATTATTTTTATTATCGTTAGTATTATTATTGTTGTCATTGTTGTTATTTTGTAATGGCAGCTCCCTCATTTTTAGGTGTGAATTTCTGTATCAATCAAAATAAGGGAAATTCTACTATGATAACAAACACCCCAGGATCTCCACATTAGGACCAACAGAAGTTTCTTGCTTGTTCATGCTCCATGTGCAAAGCAGGTGGTGGAGAGGCTCTGCACAGTGGCATGGCAAATGGAGACTCCAGGTCAAGGTGAGCTTTCACCATCACAACAACAGAGGGAAGGGGACAGGAGAAGTGCCCTTTGGATTTTGAAGCTTCTTCCCCAAAATGACATGTTTCTTTTCACTACCATCCCACTGGTCACAGCAAGTTACATAGCCTGGTTTCTTCACTCCCTGTGCCAGGAGCAGAGGCTTGGAAGGCATGCGTACAGTCCTAACCACATGCCTGCCTTATTTATCAACAATGGCAGGATGTCACACAGTTTCAATTAACATCAACTCAGCATCTCCAATGATCTCCTAATGATTTGTTATTTGAGGTAAGGTGCATGCTACAATCTTACATTAGAAAGAAGTAGAACTCTAAGGTCAAAACTCAAAGCACAGTGCACAGAAGTTACCTAAAGGGCTTGGTTTTCCAATAAATAAAGGTCAGAATATGGATACCTAAGAAATATCAAAGATGACTGGCAGTAAATCCCTACTGCTGAATTTGTTGTTGATTGACTTTGCTTTATATCTAAATAATATCTTTCCAACATCATATAAGATGGCAAGACAAAGATTCCGAACTTTCTTTTATTTCTGATTTTTTGTTGTTGTTTTTCCTGAGCTAAGGGTCACTCCTTGTGGCTTTAAACAAATCACATAAACTCTTAACTAAATCTATAAACAAGGACAGAGTGATCCCAGTCTTACCCAGACTACCTGACAGAAGTGTTAATAGGATTAAAAAAATATACGTGGGAAACCTTTAATTGACTTTGAAACAAATCCAGCAACATGACTCTCCAGCTCCCTGAGTCATGGGGAAAATGTCCACATCATCATTAATTGAAAGCTCAATCAGTGGCCACAGGATGGGAAGATTTATTAACACAGTATCATTTAATTGTCACATCCAGTGTTTTCAAGTAAAATTTTACCCTGTTCATATAGAAATAATACTAAAGAATTTATGAAAATGTGTTTGAAACTATGTTTTTGTATTTCTGAAACTTGTCAACATGTATATTGAGTATACATGAGTATAATCATTCTAGTATTATACATGCATAAGCTAAAATAATCAAACCACCTAATACTGTAGGCTGGATACTCTTTCCACTTTGCATATAGTGACTAATTTAATCCTTACAATAAACCCATGTGGAAAATTGTGAAGAACCAGTGCAGCAAAGGGGAGTGACCTAGAGTGGAATTAGTGGGGAATGAGGAAAAATACAGCATAAGAGAAGACACAGAAACAAAGGATGGGATCAGGAGGATTGACGGAGCTGATGGCTATATCCAGCAAAACAGCACAAAATCAGCTTCATTTTATAGTATCTGTACAGTGTTGTCCAGGGGGGAGTTGTTTAGACACTATGGGAAAATAGCATAAACAAAAGACATAATTTTAGTCTTACAGTACAATAGGAAATGTAAGTGACTTTAATAAAAGCAAATCATCTTGTTAATAGTTTCTACTCAACTTCATTAACATATTACAAGAAGTAAGAAGGGAAAGATCATGAGGATCTCAGCATAGTTAACAAAAAAAAGGAAGAACTATGTGACTTAGTAGTTTGTACTCAACTTCATCAACATATTACAAGTAGGAAGGCAAGTCACAAGGGCAGGGGTGGCGAACAAGTTTGACTACGCGCTCGGAGATCACTCCTCAGAGGTCCCTCCTCAGAAGCAGCATAACAAAATCCAAACTTGGCAAAGAGCCACAGTATACAAAATAATGATAAGAGGCAAAGAGCCGAAATTCATTTTGGCCGGGAGCCGCATGCGGCTC
>CAUYPK010118756.1:0-38845 GCA_963574355.1 Loris lydekkerianus
TTTGACATATTTTCATCACTCTGGTTAACATAGCCTTCCTGGCATTTTCTTAGTTATTGTGTTAAGACATTTATATTCTACATTTATTAAGTTTCATAGATACCCTTGTAAGATGCACTGCAGGTGTACGCAGGAGGGACACACGACTCCTCCTCGGCCACTGAAGTAAGGAAGGAAGCTTGGAAAGAGAGGGAAAGGACCTCCACCTGCTGAGACACCTGCTTCCCCCATCAGGGAACACCAGCCGGTTGAGGGGAGGCAGGCAGCCCAGCAGATCAGAGCCTCTGCTCGCAGCTGCCCTTCAGATGCACATCCCTGTTCTCTTGTCCTGACCCAGACTTCTCTTCTTAAAACTCAACATTTAACCTCACCGGGGGTGGGGCAAAGTAAATAAAAGAAAATAAATCCAAGTAAAAGGTCAAGTGGTAGACTCTATCCCATTCTCTCTTTGTCTTCTCATTACCCCATAGTTTCATTCATCTATTAATTCTTTTTCTCATGCGTGTCACCCAGACTTGACAAGAACTCCTTTAATGCCATAGAAGTCATGTGGAAAGGAGGCACTGAGGTGAGTGGCCTAACTATGTGGGTGGCAACTCAGAGCCCCGCCCATTAAGGAGTGGAGCAGGCATTGTCTTCTCTCCCTTATCCTGTTGTTAAGCCCTTAAACTGCAAACAGAATTCTCTGGGCATTAACTGAGCAGAGTGGACAGGGAGGGCCAACCACCTTGCTCTTTTTAGATGCACTCCTTCCACCAATATGGCTGAAATAATATACAAAGCACTGGGCACACAGTGGGTGTCTCTGGGAAAGGGCTGTAACTGGAACCTCATGGAAAGTGTTGCAGTAGGCACAATTTGTTGTCCTACGTCTTTATTCCAATGAGGTTACTCTCTTCATGTAGACTTCTTAAGTGCAACTCATGTCATTATTAGTAACTCTAATTTCTTGTTTATTTCCATGCAAGATAGGGCTTCCTTGTAAAATGCACTGATAGAGACAGTATTTTATATCTTGTGAAGCAGATGTTATCTACACATTACAGGGAAACAATTACATCAGTGCCCTTTGTGGATGAAATAAACCACAAGAAAGAAACGAAGAGCAGGAGAGGAACAACATGCTAAGAGCCTCTGAGAACTAAAGCTTAGTGGACACCCCTGCGTCTGATGATCCACTGGTCCCCACAAGTCCTGCAAGTGAATGAGCTGAATGGCCTTGAAGCAATAGCATCATAACAATTTCCTCTACACCCCGATTATTCTCTCTCTTGGACAGTGATGTCCCTACACTGCAAACGCCGAGATTAGTCAGCTGTGTTCTCAGGAAGGACCAGAAGCAGGGCCCAGTATCCCTCTGGCTGGCCTAAAACTGGCATCAGGAAAGAGCTTCCTGACACGTACTTGTGGCAGTCCTTTCACCTTCCTGAAGAGAGAAACTGAGGCACAGGATGGGAAGGCGAGATGACCAACCAAGCTAAGAGCACCCAAGTCCTCAATGTCCCTGTCATGGAACTCTCTCAATTTTCCTCAGCAGTTAAAATGTCCCCTAGGAACATGATACAACCTGCAAATAGGAATCAAGTCTTTCCTAGGAGCCATTCTGATAAACACTAAAAAGAAACAGGTGGAATTAATTTTAATAACATATTTTACATAATTCAATATTATCCTTTCAACATGTATGTACTCAATATGAAGCAATTATTGACATAGTTTACATTTTGCACTCTGGTTATCTACATGCAGGTGATTCACATTGCCTGGAAGACCAGTCACCCTTTGGGCACTCAGTGGCCACATGTGGCCAGTAGCTATGATCTCAGGGGTTCCAGCCCTTGGTCCTGTCACTGCTGCTGTTGCTTCTCACAGGTGTGACTTCAAATCATCCCCTACCCTAGCCAGGGTTTCCTTAAACCTTAAATGGACATATGAATACCCATGCCACTGACTTGCGAGGGCTATATAATTCAGAAAGCATCTTGCTTGGTGCCTAAATCTCCTGCCGTTATTAAGAGTAGTGCCATTCATTAAAATGCCTTCCAGGGGTTCTGGAAAACACCTCCTTTTTCAGATTGTCCTCTGGGGTAATTCAGGACCACTCTCTGGTAGAGGTCACCATTGGTGAGTAACTTCATTTAATTTTTCTAAAAACATGTACTGAAAACCTTCCAGGACCTTAATGTTTAAAAAGACATGATTCTTGTTGGGTTGATGGTAGAAGGAAGCCTTTGGGAACTCTCTGCACTTTCTGCACATTTTTCCCATAAAGCTTAAACAAAGCTTTTACATATTTTTAAAGAACATGGTCCATCATTAGCCTGTCTGGATTACAAATTAGATACCTCTTTCTTAAAGCAATCTTATTGCCAACAACCAGAAAGTTGCAATAATAAATGTATACATATATATGAGTACATTTATAAATACATGTACAGTGACTATGATGTGAATGGTGCCCTGGAGGGGTGCAGTATGAAACCTGTACAACAGTGCACAGCCGTCCTCTTTACCCTCAGTCCACTGGGGGAAGCAGATGTACAGGTTAGTTACCAGACTAAAAGGCAAGATGAAACACATCCAATAACAGGGAAGAAAGAAGGAAAGAAAGAAAGATGAGAAGGCGGAAGATAAGGAAGGAGCTCAGCCTGGTAAGAAAAATAAATGGAAGAAATGAAGGAAGAATGGGGAAACTTAGGCAAATGGGGTGAAAGGCAGCTGTGTGTGTCACGCGCCAGCTCTGCCCTGCCCGAGCCCTGGAGGCTCTGCCCCCTTCTGATATTACTGTTTCGTGTGCATTGGGTAGCTGTCAGTATGCTTCTGGGCTGTTTCTAAAGACTGGGGATGCCCACTGGAACCAGATGGTCTTGTGAAGACAAGACACTGAGTTAAGCTTCATAATCCTCCCATAAAACAACACTTACAGCAAAAAATGAGTCTTCTCTCTGAAAGAGGTGTCACCACCGTCTTAAACAGATTCGAAATAGGCTCTGCTCCCACAGTGAGATACTATAACACAATTGACCGAGCAGCACCAGGGCTGAAGCAGAGTTGTTTTCTCAGTGTGGGATGGCTTTGCATTTATTCATCCCACCTTTTCCTAGATGCCCATGGAAATACATATTTTAAAGGTGGCTGACTACTGGGTGGTGTTTGCTGGATTCAGAGTCACGGCATTGCCCTTCTTACCCCAATTCACTCGACAGATAGGCTACACCAGCCTCAGATTCATAGAGAGCTCTCATCACCATACATTTCCCCATGAGTCTTTTCTAATGAGTTAAAAACACTCCTGAGCCCAGCAGCCATGCAGGGGGTGGGCAGTGGGGCATCAGCACAGTGCGGGAGGGGAGTTCCGCACAGGCACTCTGCCTTTAGCTCCCTGAAGTCGGGGTCAGATCCAGCAGCTAGCTCAAACCACATTCTCACAGGAACAGTCGTGGCTTTGCAAAAAACTGAGAAAAGCCAGTTGGGTGTGACCACATCCACCAGAGGTTATGCTCACATCCCAGCCAATCTGCAGATAGAGAGACCACAGGGGAGAGGACAGAGCTGCCACACAGCAGCAGGACGCAGCCCCACCGAGACTGCTAAGCCTACCAGGAGATGGCACGTGGAAAGGCGTCAGTATCATTAATCATCTCAGAAATTTAGGTTCAAACTCCAGGGAGCTCTGCACTCCTACCAGAACAAATAAAGCAAGGACACACAGGGTCAGATATTGAAGGTAGGTGGCCATCTCCATTTCTGTGATATATTTTCTAGAAATATTTTTCATTCTTCCTCTCTAGCTTCCCACGTAAGTAATGAATGAACAAAGACATTCATGGAAGTGATACACAGCAACTTCAGGGCTACAGTAGTGGTGGATAGGTGGGTGAGGGCCTGTTATACCTGTCTGTTTGAAGTATGTCATTAGCAAGGAAACCTCCACCAAGGAAGGTATATGGATGGCACATGGAAAGGGGTTCAATATCATTAATCATCTCAGAAATTCAAATTCAAACTACAGTGAGCTCTGCACTTCTATCAGAATGAATAAAATAAGGACAAATAAAAAAAATATAGCGATATCCATTGTTGATGAAGATGAGGAACAACAAAACTCTCATATGTTGCTGGTGAAAGTGAAAAATGCTAAACCAGTTTGGGAAACAGTTTGGTGGTTTCTCATAAAGTTAAAGATATACTTATCTCATCAAACTATCCTGCTACTAGGTATTTAACCAAGAAAGATGAAAATTTACTTCACATAAAAACATGAACGAATATTAAAATTTTTTTTTTTTAAGTAGAAGAGGCCAGACTCCAAAGACTACCTTCTGTATAATTCCACTTATATGACATTCTGGAAAAGACAAAAAACTACAGGCATGGGGAATAAATGCCAGAACAGAGGGTGAGAAGGGTTGGTCTACACAGGGCAGCACAAGGATGTTTTGGGGAAGGAGGAGTATTCATAGTCGTCCTTGTAGTTGTGGTGGCTGCCCAATGACATGGATTTGTCAAAATTTATAAAACTTTACACCAGAAAGACTGAATTTTCCTGCATGTAATTTTCTTTTAAAAAACCTGCATTGTAAGTAAGCACTTCCAAAAGATTCACATCTGAGAAAAATCATTTTCCCTTTGACGCATGCCATAGTGTTTATTTTTCTAATAGATGGTGCTCCTCAAAGAGCCAAACCTAAGCTTTAAAAAGAAAAACAAAGGAAAGAGAGAAGCTGAGGTCATTGACACCTTTCAGAGAGTCTCAACATTTTATTCAGGGTCAAGAAAGGATCAGAGGAGGGAAAGAAGCATCCACCAAGCCAGGGCATAAGACCCTTACAGAAGGTACTCCCAGGCCACACCCTCATTAGCTTGTCTCTGCACCGAGGAGGAAGCTACGGGCATGTGTGACCTGCACCGAGTGGGGCCTGGGCAGCAGCCCCACCCCCACCCCCAGACCATGACTCTGCAGAGATAAAACCAGGTGCTAATCCCAGGGGATCATCCTGGGCACCCTTGTTTTCTGCTTGAGCCAACATCTTCAGCTGTCTCTCCTTTTATTTCCATAAAATTGTGCTTCTTCTCATAGTATTTCCCTCTTGTTGGCCTGGGACAAGGACCCAGGTGGCCTGCTGTGGGGTAGGCCAGGGAAGAAGGTAGGGGAGGGGAGGTCAATGTTTTTCTGCATCTGTCACCAAACTCTGCATGGCTCTTTCTCTTCCTTTGACATTTCTCTCTTACTGGGCATGTTGCAAAATTCCAAGACCCAAGCAATCTTCAGCAGCGCAGCTGGGCGCCCTTAGCACAGCACAGGCACAACCCTAAGATATACCTTTCTTTGGCTCCCTGGAACCCACTGGCTTTCTGAGAGGTTGCGGGGACACGGAGCCCATGCTTTGTGGATACAGTGGGGTTCCTGGGCTGTGCCTTCTCCTTTCTGTATCCGCCAGATACCAACAGATCCTTGGGGTATCACTGAGGATTCTGAGTACAGGGTAATCAGCCTAGATAGCTGTCCCCAGCTCTCCCTCTAGAGGGAAGGGGGTGAGAACTCCAGAGATATAAAAGATGGAGAGGTTAACTCATTTTAGATGGGTTGTCTGCATAGCATCTCAGATGTCACCCAAGGTACACATTTCATAATTGCAGTGAGAATTACCCCTAATTGCAGAACGGGCAGAGCAATTTAATGGGAATAAGTCCAGCTCACTTTGGCCCAGCAGGAGCACACAGGGACCCTTTGTGCACTGGTTCTGTCCATTCTTTATAAAGTGGGCTTATGGTGCCTGAGACTGTATGGCTGTGCTGGACAGTGAAGGCAGGTACAGGGAGAGGCAGCAACCGTGGGAGACAGGGCAGCAGGAGGGCCAGACTGAGGGACGAGTGGTGACTCATGTCCCCACCGACGCTCATCTGTCATTCACTGCAGGCCTGATCAACTGTCAGCTTTCACGAGGAGAACGCCCAGGTCAAATACAGTTCTTCAGTTATTAGAAAAGCTATGTGGTTTCCCCCAAATCCTTGGCCTCAGCCACTGGTGTGAACTAAAAAACCAGGCGATCTGCCTGCATGCTGTCCTCATTTGTTTTTGATTAGGATGTGTTAGAAGGGGAAAGGAACGAGTCTTTATCAATTAGCAGCATTAATGAACCCAGCAGACTTGCAGAGCTGCAGAGGCAGCCTTTCTGGCCCAGGGCAGCACATTGGCAGGATGGACACTGCCACCGCCCCACGACATCTTTGAGTGTGGTCCTTCTGAGCTGTTACCTCAAGAGACAGGCCTATGCTTCATTCTACTCACAAACTGGGCAGCCCTCCAGGGACAGCCTGTGTCCTTTGGCCTCTATGCCCAGGACATCCCACTGTGTGAATGGTGCTGCTACTTGGGGCAGACACTGTGTGGTGGTCACATATAGAAGCATCTGTTTCTGGCCTTTTCAGGCAAACAGTGACATCTGCCTGCTGCCATGCACGAATTTTGGCCAAACATCATCTGTTGACTTGACCCTGAGTAATAGTTGGCTATTTCCCTAAATCGATTTCATTGGAGACTGTTGTGAATGTTCAAGAGAATGTGTTTCATTCTGCTCTGGAGAGAGTCCAGAAGACAGCACCAGGCTCTCAGCTAGGTGCAGGGAATAGAAAGATTAAGGAAACACAGACTTCAATTCCTTTATATGCACGTAACATACAATTTAACATTTTAACCACTTCTAAGTGCACAGTTCAGTAACATTAAATACATTCATAACATTGTGCAACCATCACCGCAACGTTGTGCAACCATCACCGCCATCCACCTCCAGAACCTTCTCATCTTTCCAAACTGAAACTCTGTCCACCTTAAACACCAACTCCCCATTTCCCCCTCCCCCAACCTTTGTAAACCCTGTTCTACTTTCAGTCTCTATGCATCAGTAGAATCACACAGTATTTGTCCTTGTGTGACTGATTTATTTTACTTAGCATAATGTCCTCAAGGTCCATCCATGTTACAGCATCGTCAGAATGTCCTTCCTCTCTACAGCTGAGCAACGCTCCACTGTATGCGTACCCCGAATTTGGTTTATCCATTCATCTGCTGCTGGGCACTTGGGTTGCTTCCACCCTTTTGGCTATTGTAATAATGCTGTCGTGAACATGTGTGTACAAGTATCTCAAGACCTTGCTTTCATTTCTTTTAAAATTCTACCCAGAATTGGGATTGCTGGATCATATTACCATTCTGTTTAATCTTTTGAGGTTCACCACACTGTTTCCCACAGTGGCTGCCCCATTTTACATTCCCACCATGGGCTTGAGTTTTCTGTTCTTTTTTCTTTTCTGTTTTTCTCTTTTTAACAAAAGAAAGGCATAGAGACATGATTTTAATTGAACAGAACTTATGCCAAGCAGCAGCAGCAGCCAGGGACGGGCATACCAGGCTTCAGGCATTCTCAGGGCGGGCTTCTTCAAAGAGGTGCATCCTTAGTCAAATACTGAAGGATGGTGTTTCACAGGGCACAGTGCTGCAAACACAGGTGCTTAGCTAAAGCTCCCAGGGGTGTGCACAGCCAGGGGCCCGTGTGCTTACGTTTCAGGAACCCAAGCAACCAGCCATCCCCAAATCCTTGATGATAAATGGAGGAAAACGCTATGCTATGACAGCTCAGCCGTTGAACCGTGGTAAGAGTGAGAGCAATTGATAGTCCTTTAGGATATTTTGGGTATTTGTTTGGATACATTTTGGCAAGGAGGGTATATCTAGGAAAATCAGCTAAAAGAGACACAGTAATACAGATGCAAGACAAAGGAGTTTTGTGGGTAGGAATTCTGACAGTGGTGAGGGTAATAACCATAGCAACTTATAAATAGCTGTCATTGACCAGTATTGACTCATTGATTCATTAAAAGAGCTCTATAGAAAGCTACTACGATCATCCCATTTTACAGATATGGTACAGAGAGGCCAGAGACATTACCCAAGGTTGCACAGCTCCTAAGGGGGACCTGGAGCTCAGCTCCAGGTTGTCTGGCTGCACAGGGCCTCTCTCTGTAGAGGGAAGAGGGTTGATGAGCAGACCCCTGCCCTCTGGGCACTTGCACTGAATTAGGGATACAGATAATAAAAAGATAAGCATAAGTATATATGTGTGTGAGGTAGCACAGGAGGAGGCAATCTTTTTCTGTGAAAGAATCAGTGTGCCTTCAATTACAGACACTGAAGTTGTCATGCTTGGTGAGACTGGGCTGCCAGAAGAGGGATGGTGGGTTGCTTTGAGGGATATGTGTCTGTCCTCAGCTCTACCTGATATTATTTCAGGGGTCTACAAGCTATAGACCATGGGGCAAACACAACCCACTGCATTTGATATTGTTTTTAACCATTTAAAAAATGTGAAAACCATACTCACCACTGTGATACTTGGCCTCATTACACATTTTTCATCGTCAGCAGCAGCACGGGAATTGCTCTGATGCCTCAAATGAGCCTTTCTGCTGAAAGTGTAAATCAAGTAATTTTCCAACCCCTTGTTCTGTTGTAAACACTCACTTCCACAGAACAGGATGGTAGCCCTCTGCACTCCTTGCCAGCCCCTGTCTTATATTATTTGTGACCTGCCCACCACCCCTTCCCAAGGATTATTTTGAAATACATCCCAGACATCATGCCAAGTAAAAGATTAATTTTAAAAGCACTTATGTCTTAGAAAATCTTTATTTGATATAAACGTACAATGCTAATAAATTTAGGATTGTATTAAATACCTATTGTTTTGCATTATTTAAATTCATCTGGATTTACCAGGAAAAGCATCCCCTCAATATTTCCTAATATAAAGGCACCAAATACAATTTACTCATCTAGTCACATTGAAAATCAGATTTTTCTGTGCACATTCGGTGTCCAGATAACATGGCCAAAAAGAAGAGCATCACGCAATATTAGAAAACATAGGAAATTTTAATTTCCCAGGAGAGCTGTATTGATCTGCTGATAAGGGTGTAACAAAATCATTCCCTGGCAGCAAAGCATGGAAACTGAAGGAAAGGGCTTTGCAGCAGCTCTTCTGAAAAGACAGTTCTACCAAGAACTATCATATGAAATGCAGCTGTGTTCCAAGTCTTTTGTAATAATCAGCACGCTGTAACCTGCAACCTGTGACTTGGGTGATGTTGAAGTCAATAACATTTTGCAGCACTTTCCAGGCAGCAAAACACTTCCACCTCCATGTGTTCATCTCCATCCCTTGAGGTTCACAGCATGAATTTTGAACTAAACAGCCCTGGCAACATGTTACATTTGGCATCAAACTTGCCTGTTTGACTGTATCCTGTTCCCTCTGCTGAAAGGGTCCCTTTGTATCATGTCCTCTTACTGAAGTACCTTTACTCCAATGCTTTGGGCAGCCACAGAGTGGCCTTTGTCCTCTTGGGGTCAAATGTGGGGCTGTGCAGACCACCAGTTCAGCCCAGCACGTCACAGCTGGTCTGGGAGCTGGGTGGACATGACCCTAGCATTTCGTCCCAACCCAAATCATCCTTTCCATCCATTCATCTTATCTCATCCCATCCCTTTCTGTTCCATGGCTGCCTGGAGAATCTGGGTGGTTATTTACTGCACTAAGGCACTGTCTTTACTTTTTGGCAAGCCCTTCCCATTCCTGAAGACAAAATCCATTCCCCTTAATGGAAAGCATGAGGCTGTTCACAAACATTCTCTAGTCTGAAGGAACATGGCTTCCTCCCTGCCCAGAGCCCATGGCTTTTGTGGCAGGATGGACTGTCAGAGCGGGCCAGCCTTTGACTCACCTCTTGTGGGGCGTGCAGGGGGTTGCAAGTCCAGAATCGACAGAGGAGATGTGTGCATGTGTATCTGGCTGCCCTCCTGGGAGGGTCAGGCACAGGATATGTGTTGAGCTGAAAAGAGCAGGTGTTCCTGATTCTCCCTAGTGACTTGCCTGGGGGAGTTATCATAGCTCTTTCTGGATGTGCCCTTCTCCACGGAGGCAACATGATGAGGTCAGTATGCAGAAGGTGGCGGAAACTGCTTCAGCAAAACTCCCTCTCCTACTACCACCACCCAGTGGAAGACACCAGTGATCAGGATCCTGCCTGTGGGGGCTAAAAACCCTGAGGACAGTGCCCCTCTCTGCATGCACCCTGCCCTGGTAGGTTCCTCCCAGCTCAGGAATCCATGAGGCTCCAGAAGTCACCAAAGATGGAGGCCTGTCCTCTGTGCTGTCAACATCCAAATTTGAGGACATATCCACACATGTCCTGACCATGTCCCTCTAGCCCCAGGTCTACATGTATGATGAGAAGGTGGGGAGGAACCTCTGGCATCAGCTCTGCCCTCAGGCGGATCCATAGGTGTGAAGCACAAAAGCATCCTGCTTCTGGTGGTGGGTGGACCTCTGTGACACCAGGGCTCACTTGCTACCAGTGGGGACAACCACAGATGATTCCCTGGTCAGCATTTTACTGATCTGGCTTTGGTCAGTACACTTAAAGCTTTGGGAACTGATTTTTGTATTCTGTTTTGACAATTCTCCCAGGGCAAACAAAGATCATAGATTCATTGCAGATTTTGTAAAACAGTCCTTTCTAATTCACCTCTTCCAGCTTAATCAACATGTCTACCTCTGTGGCTTCTTGATTGCATGGACGCCATCTGCCTTCACATTTCCTGATTAGAGATTGATCTTCTTCAAACGAGTTATTGGGGAGATCATTGCATCATCACCCTTTCTCTTGTGCGGTGACAACTACCTGAGAATGGTGGCACCAAACCCTCAGCTGTCTTTCTTGGGCTCCCCACAGGGCCTAGACATCATGGAATGCAAATGGTTGGTGAATACAAAAATGAGTGAAAATCTAGAAAGTAATCTCACACCGTCCATGGTTCTTTTTTTATGTGACTATAATCATAGTATAAATGCAGTTTTATTGTTTGCTTGTAATAGATTAGACAACTTCCCGTGTTGCTGCAGGACATTCATAACATGTATGACACCATGATTAAGTACCACGTTTTATTACTTGATGTCATCTGTTGTTGACATCTCAGTTGGCTCCATTACACGTACTCTTGCATATCAATAACATTTCCAAGGAGTACATTTTCAGGGATTAGTAGGTCAAGGGCAAGACCCTTTGAATAATTTTGTTCCTGTTCTGCTGATGTGTGACCTCACTGTGACCAGCACCTATGCAGATACGCACCTTCATGGCACCCTGGGCCAAAAACACAATTTTCTTTTCTATAAAGCTCAGTAGTGGAATACCTAGTGAAACTCGTACACTGTCCAGAGATCAGATGACAGGACCATGTCCGTGCTCATTTTTGATGTGGCTGATTAAAGGTGCTATATGGAAAATGCCTTCATCTTTGATTTTAGGAAACACACACTGAAGAACTTAGCAGTGGAGGGTACAATGTATGCAACTTACTCTCTCATAATGCAGAAAAAAATGATGTACTGGATGGAGAAGAGACTAAAGTAAGTGGCAAAGCCTTAACATCTGAGAAGCAGGTGGAGGGTACACAAGTAATTCTTTATACTATTTTAGCAACTCTTTGTAAATCTAAATTATTTCACAGAAAATTATCATAGCTTTGGTGTTAAAGAACAACAAAAAATAATTGAGCCCACGGCTGCATAGCTACAAAAGTCCATAAATACATGTGAGCACCGAGTTCAGAGGGGCTGGCAGGCAGTTCCCTCTGTGTGCAGTTCTGACCAAGCAAATACACATTTATTTATGGATGCTACCAAATTCATTTATAGCTCCTTGTCTCATATTTTATAAGTCAACGAGTATTAAAAATACAGTAAAAAGGCCAGGCACAGTGGCTCGCACCTGTAATCCTAACACTGGGAGGCCAAGGTGGGAGGATCACTTGAGGTCAGGAGCTTGAGACCAGCCTGAGCAAGGATGAGAGCCTAGAAGAATGAAAAATAGAAAAACTAGTCAAGTGTGGAGATGTGTGCCTGTAGTTCCAGCTACTCGGGAGGTCAAGGCAGGAGGATCAATTGATCCCCAGAGTTTGAAGTTACTGTCAGCTGTGATGTACTAGTGATTGGCACAGAAGGCAGAGCCCGGGGTATGGACTCTGTCCACCCTGGGACCCTCTGCCCTCAGTTCCCTGTTCAGGGACAGGGAACATATACCACTCCATCTTGGACAACCTTTCTTCCATGGGATAATCCCATCAAAGAATTCCTCCTTTTCTTGAAATGAAATCCACTTTTTCCTACACTTTCCACCGAGTAGACCCAAGTTATTTCCTCCCTCAAACATGAAATGCTCCCCGTTTACCCAGCTCGTGACACTATCTTAGAAACCAAAAGTATTGGAACTCCAACCTGGTTGATGGTTTTGGTTATACCTCTGCATTACTCCACTTTTCCTGCGTGTGCACCCTCTTCTACCTAATGTTACCGTAGAGTCTTTGGGCCTTTATATCATCCAAGTTCTGCCACTGACCAGCTGGGTGCTTGGGAGGGTCTCATCTGTCATGATCTGTTAAATAGGGACAGTGGTAGTACAAGGCTCACAAGGCAGGCATGAGCAGTACATGAATGAACGCAGGTAAAATGTGTAGAGTGATTCTGCAGACACCAAATGCTTATTAAAGGTTAGTTCATGAGAAGTAGCTACATCCTTGGACCTTTCATGTTCCATCCACAGAAGAAACACTTCCTGAGGATCTAAAATATGATCCTGGTAGCAGGATCCCAGTCTAGGGAGTAAGGCTGGTGGACCCTGCAGGGCAGGGCAGAGAGGTGCAGGGGAGCTCATGAGGACACACAAGACAGGCTTTCGGTAAATATTTCAGGAATTGATTTGATAACATGCTCATCAGAATTTTGCTGAATGGATGTTGAATGAGTTCGAAATCAAAGACCAAACCACAACACCCGTGGGGAGGAAACGAGAGGATGGTTCGATGGTTCTAGAGAGGGTGAGGGTTACGGCGTGGCAGAGAGAAAATGGAAACCCCAGACTGTGTGAAGTGTGCTTAGAGTCATTCTTGTTTTTCCTTTTCAGATGACAATGATGATTGTGTGTGTTTTTTCCTCCTCTGATTTTTTTCAGACTTTGAAGTGATAATTAAGAAGATTCATCAGAATTGCTGTAAATAAACAAAGTAGGGCACATCTCTATGACCTGCTGTCTGGGTAATTTAGGTTTCTGAGGTTTATAACTTTGGTATTATGAAATAGAGTCTCTGGAACAAAAACAAGTAACAGGATTCAAGAACTCTGCTTACAGCCCAGGGTTTGGGCCTTTCCAGAAGCCGTCATAGGAACTGTTCAAGGAATGGTTTAAAGATAAATGCAGGCCCAGTGGCACACAGGCCCCTGACAAAATGGATTGACAATGACAGAGACATCTTACACGTAACAAGGATGGCACTTTGTTAAAGCCAGAGCTTCAGGTGGGGAAACATCAGGAGCGGTTGGTGAGTCAGGGCACGGAAGCTGGGCCCCAGGATGGAGGGGCATCCAAGGGGGGCAGCCGGCCTGGCTCAGGGGTGGCCACTTTGTCTCTAGCAGGTGGGATGGGCACTCTCCTCCCAGCTGGAGACCTTGTGACTCTGGGCTGCCAGCACTGCAGGAAGCTTGGTGCAAGAGCGGCTCTTTGGGATTCACACTAAAACCTAACTATGGTCTTTAGTGTGTCTGTCCCCATAAAAGAGGACAACAGGGATTTCTAAAGAAAGCAGTGTTCTCTGTATGTGCCGGGGACATTAAAATACTGATGTTGCTGTGGGCTTTCGGAAAGGGCTAGAGTATGAGGGAGGCTGTGGTAGATGGAAGCAACGGTGTGGCCAGGCTGGAAGAACGAGGGATATCTCGGAGAGAGGGCGTGGGCAGTCGCCCCTGCCAGCTGGCACAGAGCTCAGCTGTGACCTACGCAGGAAGACCTAGGTGTCCCTGACTACCAGGGGTCCTGGCTTAGTGCTAAGTCACAATTTTTATAGAAATATTTGGAGCTTGTCCCTTAGGCTCTAGATCCTCATTTTTGTTGCTTCCTTGGACTCTGGCCTGCCCTTGCCTGACCCAGCCTGGCTCCCTAGAGGGATGAGGGTAGGAGAGGGTCTGCTGGGAGGGGGCGGGCACAGGGTGGGGAAGCTCCTGCAGGGGAAGTCAAGGCACATATCATCTATTCGCACACAACACAGAGGCCTGGAAAGGTGCTGAGTGGGGAGCTGCGAGGGGAGAAGTTATTCCAGTTCAGCACCCAGACAGTTCTGGAACAGACAATTCAGCAGCCAGGAGGGTGGCCAGAGTGACAAGGACATGAAGGTGCCTATCTTCTGGCTGTCCCCTACCTCCACCCCACCATCCTCTGCTGGTGCTTCAGAGACCCCCTGTGGACCCACCCTGCAGTGGACCCCAGGCACAGGGAAGGCAGGTGGGCTCATCCATCTCACTGCTTTTAACCTATTTAGTGACTTACGCAATGTAAGAAAAACCAAAAACCAAACAACAACACCAAAAAAAAAAAAAAAAAAAACCCACCAACCCACAGCCCTTCACAGGGCCGCTCCAGCAGGAGAGTGTGCTTTAGTGGAAAGAGTGACAGCACTCCTGGGGCTGCCACTGGCGGCTGCCACAGAGGGGGCAGCGCCGGCAGGAGGTGCCTGAGTCAGGGGAGGAAGTGGTGTGTTTCCACTGCAGAGCTTAAAAACAAAGTGGTTTGAGGAACGGCTTGTGTGTCACTGGCATTTCCCTGTTGTGTTTATGAGATGAGGTGGGAATAAAGCTTCTGCGTTACTCTAATCGCATCTTTTACAAGAAACCAAGAAGCCCCCGGTGGAACAGGGCAGGGGCTGGGGAAACCCGAGAGTGCCAGGCCAGGGAGGGAGGGGGCGCGGCCGTGCTGCCCCGCTCTCTGGCACCCTATTTCAGGGATGGACACCTGGGGACCATCCTCTGCCCACATGGCTCTCCCAGCACACGCTCTGAGCTGTTTCCTTCCCTAAAACCAGGTGTGGGTGCCCACAGCAGGCGCTCATGGATAGCACTGAGCATTCAGGTCAGGGAGAAGGATGGATTTGCCACAGCAAGCCTTGGTGCCCCTTGGAGCATACTGAGCACGTAGCCCCACCTTGGAGCTGGGGTCACGGAGGCCCCTACGGAAGTTGCAATTCTGTCTTCCACAGGCAGTGCCCACTTGGGAGGCACTGCGCTGACAAGAGGTCCCACGCACAGCACAGGACAGCAGTGTCCTGGGACAGCTCCGTGGATTCTATATAGCAGGACAGCAGCATGGCCTTCCGAAAGGAAGAGCCCAGGAGGGACCAGGACACAAAGCGCCTGGGCCCTGGGGCCGCTGGCTCTTCTCTCCTTCACTGGGACCTCCTAATCCAAGCAGCCCCAAAGCGGAAGCTGCCCTTGAAGTCCTATTTTAGGGCTCTTTCAATATTTAAGCCGAGTCAAAGAAAATGAGCAGATGAAAGGGCTGCAAGCACAGAGGAGGCGGGAGGCCGACGTTCCACTTACCTGCTTGGTCGTTACGAGCAGCAAAACAATGGGAGAAAAAATCCCCACATATTCACGAGGAGGTTTACTGGAAAATCTTCTAATAAATAAGAGTCAGAAGTGTAAGCACAGCAATCTTGAAACCTTCTCATCATCCAGTCATTTTCAGAATTGCTTCTCTCCTCAGGTCACTAACCATGAAGTCCTGGGGTCAATGTCCTCCGAGGCCATGTAGCTCCGTGCCAGGCTGTGACATTATCTGTTATGGGCTGACTTGTGTCTCCCCTTGAAGTTCACATGTTGAAGTCCTAACCCTCCTGCTATGGTTTGAATATTTATCCCTCCAACATTCGTGTTGAAACTTAATCTCCAGCGTAGCAGAGGAGAGGTAGAGCCTTCAAGATGAGGTGGTAAGGGTGGGAGCCTCAGCCGACAGGACTGGCGTCCTTATAGGAAGAGGGATGAAGGAGGACACACGTGTGTACAGAGTGATGGCCACATGGGGACACGGCATCTACGGGCCAGGGAGAGAGGGTTCAGAAGGAACCAACCCTGCCTTCACCTTAATCTCACACTTCCAGCCTCCAGCACTGTGACAGAATAAATGGTTATTGTTGAAGGCCCCAGCCTGCTGTGTGTGTCGTGGCAGCCAGGGCAGACTTCTATAGCAACTTTCTTGAGACTCTCTTCAGAATAGAAGCTTGGAAGTCATTGAGCTCCCTGACTTAATAGCTGAGCAAACTGAGGGCCCCCAACTTAGGCCAACAGCCATCAACCACTATTTCCTAAGCATTCCCCCTCCCCCACATGCCAGGTGTCAGCTGAGGCCGGCTGAGGGATGATGATGGGAGGTGGCAGTGGCAGGGCCTGACCTCTAGGGAGCTTGGATTCTGCAGCAAGCACAGTGATGTGCACCCATCAGGTGGTAGCAAATGTGAGGAAAGACAAGCAAGTCTGCTGGGTGAGGCTGTCCTTGAGAGACTCAGAATGAGCCGGTGACTGGCCAGGACACTTGCAGAGGGGGTTGGTTGGGAAGGGGGTGAGGAGGCACCTCTGCCAGGCAGAGGTTGGCAGGACCCAATTTCCATCGGCAGGCTAGGGGCCACTGGTCCAGTGAGAGGAAAGAGAGGGGGCAGAGAGCAGTCAGAAGGCCCTGCAGGGGCAGATGAGGACTCAGGGTCGCAGCACAGAGCAAATTCTGCATCTATTTTTAAGGCAGAGTTAACATTATTTGTTAGTTGCTTAGGTGTGCGGTGTAAGAGAGAAAGAACCAAGAAGATTCTAAGAGTTTAGGCCAAGCAATAGACAGAATGGGCAGGAGGTGAACCAACACGGCACTGCAGGGTGTATGGAGCTGGCACCTGTCAGAGGCTGGGGAGCCACTGCTGGACTCAGAGCCCAGACGAGAGGAGCTTAGGCTGGAGACAGGGAGCACTGAGAGTGAGCAGCACCAGGATGGAGCAGAGGTCCTCAGCTTCCGTGAGCGTCCCTGCAAACAAGAGCAGCTGAAGGCCCAGGACTGGACCTGGGGGCACGCCATGGACTGAAAAGGGCCTTGTCTTGGGGAGTAAGTGGTCAGATATGGTTTTGTTGCTGAGACCCCTAGTGACAGCCTTGGCAGGGGCTGTTTTGGTGGAAATGGGGAGAGGAAAGTCTGAGTTAACAGAATGTGAGAGGAAAGGGTGGTGAATATTGGCAACATATTCCTCAGCTGTTTACAAAGAGAGCAAAGCAGAGAAACGGGGAAATAGCTGGACGGCCACATGGGATGGGGTACTCCTTGAAGATTACAGCCAGCACAGGCTGTGTGCAAGCTAATGAGTGATGCAATCAGCGCAAGGACATAGTGGGGGACATATGCCTAGCTGCTGTCCCTGGGAGGATGGAAGAGATGGGGATGAGGGGCTCACCCACAGTGACGGGGCTGCCCCCAAGCTGCTCCCCACTTCTTCCTTGCTTATGGGACCCAGATTTTGTTCATCCCTCCAGGAAGCCATGCCATCTAGGGTGGCAGGCAGTGAGTGTTGCTGGGTCTGCACCAGCCAGGGTGATCTCACTGTGACATGGGGTGGGTGCATGGGGTTCCAGGAAGAATACCCTCACCCCAAAAAGAGATGGGACAGGAACGCCCCTTCCTTTTCTTGTCCCTGGACTTCCCCTCGGCTTGTAGCCACCCTGGGATCAGGACAGCACCATTTTAAGAGAAAAGGCCTAGAAGCTGAGGATGGCAGTGCCTAGGTCCCTGAGGTCACCAGGGGACTGGTAATCAACCCCCAGCCCTTTTGTTAAGTGAGACAACGAATGCCCTTGCTCTCCCCAGCACATCAACATCTGGGTTTTTGATTTGCTCTTGGCAAACAGGTATAGAAGTTTTAAGCTCAACCTAGGAAAATCTACACTGGTTGCACAGTCAGTCACAGGGAGTTCTGGGGTAAGCAGGCTTGAGGGTATATGGGAGAAGCTGAGAAATCTTACCTGCGCTGAGGGACCGACACGCTGCAGGCATGTGGCAGCCGGAGCTGGGGGCCAGCATGTGTCTGCAGAGGTGTGCAGGGCATCTTCCAGGAAACAGGACCAAGGGCAAGTTACGTAGATTGCCCGTGTCTCAGTTTCCTTACACATAAAGTGGAGGTTGTAACAGTACCTGCTTTGTAGAGTTCCTGTGAGGATTCAATGAATTCCTATGTGCAAAGCATAAATGAACAGTACCTGGTGTACAGTAAGTGCTCTAAGTGTTAGCCACTATTACAATCGGCCACATCGTAAGAAATTAAACATAAAAATAGCTAGAATTTACTGAACCCTTAGAATGCGCCATGCATCACACAATGTGTTTGATAAATGTTCTCTCCTTAACCCGATTTGGTCATTGTTTTCTGAGGCTTGCTATCAGCCCTGAACTACTCAAATGTTGTCTTTGGGCCAGTTTCTCTTGAAACCCCCAGCATCTCTCAGACAGAGAAAGTTGTGGTCACCTGACTCAGCTCTAGCAAAGGTACAAATACTGCGGCCAATGTCCCAAAAGATCCTGCGTCAGCCACACCTGGACAACCAGCGGGAGACACAGCCTTCTTCTTTCCACTGTCTGCCCTGGGTGGACCCAGTGCATGCCCTCTGTCCCTCTGTCCCTCCAGGTGGCTGGCCTGGGGGGAAGGACCCTGAGCCACACTTCCCTGAAGACTCTGGGGAGCCTCCTCCCTCAGAGAGCCAGACAAGCCGGGGCAAGAAGACAGAGCAGGGTGCCTTAGCCTGCCACTCAGGGGCCCGGCCAGGTCACGTGGGGGTGAGGGGTCCTGGAGGGCTGGAGTGCTCCTGAGGCAAGGACACATCTTCCCGGGCAGCGTTCCTTGATGAGAGTCCTCATCACCTCGGCCCCTTGACAGAGTCATAACTGATTTATGTACAACAATCCGGAATTCCCAAAACAGCCCCCAACACTTCTGTGGTTGCCACTGCTCTGCCTACAAGCCTCCAAGGCCCTCCATGGCTCACTGAGAGAAGTGCAGCCTTCCATGGGATTCTGAAACTGGAGAGGCAGCTGCCTGTGGAAGGTCAGATGCACAGTGTCCTCCTGCCCTTTGCACACAGAGCACCGAGTTGGCAGCCGTCTGGGTAGGACTGTTTCTGGCACAGTTGAGGCTGTGGCTGCAACCCCAGGAGCTGAGCGCAGCACAGCTCCCTGACTAGTCCTCAACCCAACGCTGGACAGCCATCAGGTGAGAGCAGGGTCCCTTCGCTGTCCTTTGGCAAAGGCCATGGCTGGTGAGCAGTAGAAACGGGATTGTGGCTGAAGTCTGACTCCAAAGCCAGTGTACTTTTTCTGCATCTGTTAAGATGATCTTCCAGTTTTTCTTTTCTCTTCTTTTCAGACTGTGAATTACATTGATTCATTTTCAACCACTGAACCAACACTTCACTTCTGGGGTTAATCCCACTTCATCATGATATTTTATTATCCTTTTTATATATTGTTGGATTCAATTTGCCAATATTGGATTGAGGATTTTACCATCCATGTTCACAAGGGACACTGGTCAGTAGTTTTCTTTTCTCCTAAAGTCTTTGTCTGGTAATGTCCTGTTTGTCTGGTAATGTCAAAGTCTGTCTTGATGTTGCAGGAATTATCAGGCCTTCCTCACGTCAGGTCTTTGTCCTGATAATGCAGGAATCAGAAAATGAATTGGGGAGTGTTCGCTCTCACATCCTGAAAGAGGGCAGTATTCTAAAACAATTTAAGTATTCTTTAAATGTTTAGTATAATTCACCAGTGAGGACATGTGGGCCTGGAGGTTTCTTTAGGGGAGGATTTTTAACTGTGAACTCAATTTCCTTAATGCAGAACCCTTAGGTTATCTAATTCTTCTTGAGTGAGGTATGGTAGTTCGCCTTTCAAGTTTACCTAGTTTATCTCTGATAGCAAATTTATCAGCTGTAAAGTTGTTCATAACACTCCCTTTTCATCTTCTTTATGTCTGTAGGCTCTTCCTCCCTGATACTAGTTTTTTCTCTCTTTTTCCCGCATCACTCTGGCTTGGGATTTACTAATTGTATTGATTTTTTTCTAAAGAACTAGATTTTAGCTTTATAAATTTTTTCCCCATTGCTTTTGTTTTTTTATTTCATTCATTTCTGCTCTCATATTTATTATCTTTCCCCCCCCCCCCCGTCCTTGGTCTGCATTTGATCTGCTGTTCTTTCTCCATTTCCTTAAAGTGGGAGCCCAGTGTATTGACTTGGAGACCTTTCCTGTCGTTCGTTTCCCTTTCAGCACTGCTTTAGATGTGCCTCACAATCGTTGATATATTACACTTCACTCACTTTGAAATCTTTGCTAAGCTGTTTTGTGATTTCTTTTTTGACCCATGGGATATTTTGGAGTGTGTGTGGTTTAATTTCCAAATATATTGGGGGTTTCCAAGTATTTTATGTTTGTGATTTTCAAGTTTAATTCTGTCGTGGCCAGAAAACAAACTTTTTAACAATTCAGTTCTTTTAAATTTGATCAGATTTGTTTAAAGGATCAGCAAATGTGTTATGGCCTATCTTGGTGAATGCTTCATGTGCATTTGAAAATAATGCATATTATAATTTGTAGTGAAGTGCCCTGTAAATGTCAATTATGTGACATTAGTCGATGGTACCACTTAGAGTCCTCAATGTCATTGATAAAGTCTTGGAAACTGTGACTTTAGGTGAAACAACACATAATGAAACCAATTTTACCAGAGGCTAATTGATATAAATAAAAGTGTCTATGGCATAGTCAGGGTCACAAAAACATCACCAAACTTCTAAATATGCTCATAAAGTCCCCGAAGACTTCTAGTACTAGATACTGAAATAAATGTGAGCTCTACATGCATTTAAGAAAGCATGAAAACAAGTAAGACGCTTATCAGGCCAATTTCTAGGGAGTCAATGAGTTACTTGGTACTGATTTCTAGGGAGTCAATGAGTGAATTGGTACGGGGAGGGAAACTCAGTCCTCATCACTGGTGATGGGTGCAGGTGAGTCTCCACAGCCACACCTCACATGTCTATCCTCAAACTTCTTTAAAACTGGTTTTCTTTCTAATGTCACCCTTTTCCTCTGCTTTTTGTGGCCAAAGACATCAAGGGCACACAGTGCACCCTTAACACTCTTTGCAACAGGGTTGACTACAGAAATAAATGTTTGCAGAGGGAACACTATAAGGAGCACTCCCTCCCACCTGCCAGTTTGACAACAAGATCACATACAGCCAGTTTACCAAGCACAATATGAGATATTGCATCATTTATTGTCATGTATTTATACGAGTATTGTGGACTTTATAAATTTTTATTTTGTAATAATTTGCATTCATTTATACATTCATTTTCTAACCCACTTATTCCAATTCAGGGCTGTGGGTGACCTAAAAATATGCCTGCAGCTTGGGGAATAAGGTGAAAATCAGCCCTGGACAGAAGCTGTCCCACCACAGGGCATGCTCACACTCACACCCACACTCACACTCAGGTTGTGGCCAGACAGACAAACCAACTTACCCAATATGCACGTGTTTGGGATGTGGGAGAAAACTATAGGACACGGAGAAAACCCACGCAGATACAGAGGAACGTGCAAACCCCACCCAGTGACCCCAGATAGAATTGATTGTTTTTCTCAATGATTTTATTAACAAAACAAGATTTGAGGACCTGCTGTCTCTATTGATTTTATGTCTGTTTTATAAATTATTGAGAAATAAATGCTGGGGTACCTAACTAGAATTATGGATCCATTTTTCCTTTGAGTCTTACCATTTTTGTTTTATGAAGATTAAAGCTGTTCTGTTGGGGGCATACACACACGTGCTGCTGTGCCGTGCGGATGACTTGATCCCTCTGTCATGATGATGTTCCTCCATCATCCTTGGTAATGGCATTTGTTAACATAGCCGCTCTATCTTCTAACCAGCCTTTGTATCTTCGTCCATCTTTTCAGTGTGTGTCTTTGTTAACATGAATTTCTTGTATAAAAGATTTAGTTGGGTCTTACTTTTCTTTTTTCAACCTCATCTGCCAGTCTGTTTTTAAATTGAAATTCTTACATTTATTGTAATTATCAATGTGGTTAGACTTAAATCTGCCATCTTGCCTATTTTTTTAATTAATATTTGTCCCATCTGCTCTTTGTTCATTTTTCCCTTCTTTTTCTTGCTTTCTTTTGGGTTATTTTTATGATTTTACTAAAAAACACTTCCATTATTTTATTCCCATTATTGGCTTATGAGTTAAAAATAGTTCTTAGAGGGTGCTCTGGGGTTTATAGTAAACATCGCAGTCTACCTCTAAATATTGTCCCACTTCCACATGGAGTGACGACCGTAACATTATGGTTTTCTCTTTTCCATCTTTTATGCCATTATTCTCATAAATTCCTCCTCCACACATTCCTATTTTTCCTTCAGACAGTCTTTTAAAGCAATTAAAAATAAGATAAATTCCTTTGACATATAGTCTTATTTTTACAACTTTTGGTGTCTTTCAGTGTATGTATGTGGATACTCCACACACTTCAATGTATCATATTTCAATGTAGGTCTGCTGTAGATGAAGGCTCTCAGCTTCTGTTTGCTGGAAATAAATTGTCACCAATATGATTGACCTTGAGAAAATTATATCCTTCATTTTGGAAAGATAATTTTATTTGGTATAGAATTCTAGGCAGGTAGGTAGGTTTTCCTTTCAATATGTATGGTGGAGATACGTCCTAAGACCCCAGGTGGATGACTGAAACTGTAAACTGAATAGTACTGAATCCTATATGTAGAATGGTTTTTCCTATACTTACATATGTACTTGTGATAAAGTTTAATTTATAAATTAGGCACAATAATATATTAGCAATGGCTGACAATAAAGTAGAACAATTACAACAACATTCTATAATAATAGTTATATAAATATGGCCCCTCTCTCTCAAAACAGCTTATTGTACTGTACTGCCCCTTCTTATGATGACAAAGAGATGGAGTACGCTGACATGAAATTTCATCACACTACTCAGAATGGCACACAATTTAAAACTCGTAACTTATAAGTGTTTTTTGGAATTTTCTATTTAATGTTTTAGGACTGTAGCTGACTGTGGGTAACTGAAACTGCAGAAAAGAAAACAGGGAAGGGGAGGAATACTGTGCTTAAAGGAGTCACGGCATTGTCTTTGGCCTGTGATTCTCTGTTCTTTTCCTCTGGCTGCCTTGAAGACTTTCTCTCTGTCCATGGAATATACTAGTTAGACTGTGTCTAGAAGGATGTGTTTGTAAGGCTGTATATATCTTGCTTGACAGTCTCAGAGCCTTTTGGATGTGTGGTTCATTGTCTTCCATTAATTTTGGAAATTTTTCAGCTAATATCCCTTCAAACATTTTAGCCTCTTTTTGTCTCTCTTTTTCCAGAGGTCCAAATAAGAATGTGCTAGATCATTTGATATTGTTCCACATTGTTTGGATGTGGTGCCTGCCACCTCCTTCCCTTCTTTCTCTTTTGTTTCCTTTGGATAATTTCTACTGAACTCTTTACTCAGTCATGTCCATTTTGTTAAATGCCCACTGATGGAATACTTTATATCTGGAAGCAACCCTATATAGTGATTGCTGCTTTGAATTTAGACAGATCTGGGTTTTAACTGCAGAATGTATTTTATTAGTTTTATAACCTTGGTCAAGTTCCTAATACTTTTTGAGTTTCTGTGTCACAATTTATAAAATAAAAATAATTGTATCTGCTTTATACAAAAATTACTTTATATCTGATATTGCCTTTATTTCTAACATTTCCATTTAACTCTTTTAAAATTATCTCTTTGCTGAAATTTGCCATCTGTTCATACATGGTGTCTACTTTCTCCATTAGGTTCTTTCATAAATTAATCATGGTTGTTTTAAAGTCCTATCTGATATTTCCAACATCCAGTCATCTCTGTGTATGGTCTATTGATTGCTTCATTTCTTGAAAATTTTTTTCTTAAATCCTTATTGTGTCTCAATTTGTGCTTGAATGGCAAACATCATGTGCAGAAAAGTAGACACTGAGGTAAAAGTGACATAAATTTGCACAAAACGTTTTGGGAACACAGAGAAAGGATATCTAATTGGGGAGATAAAATGTCAGTAGTGGCTGTCTGAAAAAACTGACATTTATGGAGAAGTCAGAATTAGTGAGGGAGAAAGCACATTCCAGGCAATAAACATTATTGGCACAGGCTTGGAAGTGTGCATCTTGGAAATAACAAGGAATTCAGGCATAAATTAAGATAGGTAAGGAAGGGAGAGGTGTTAGAGCAGAAAAGGTGGCCTGAGACCACATTATGAAGGGCTCTATATGTTTTTTCCTGTATGCAGTTAGAGCTATTTAAATAGTCTTGGTAGATAGGGTTGATAACTAGAATCTATGAAGAACTCAAATTAATCAACAAAACAAAGCAAACAAGCCCATCTATCACTGGGCAAGAGACATGGACAGAACCTTCTTTGAGGAAGGCAGATGAATGGCTGACAAACATCAGAAAAAATGTTCATCATCCCTAATCATCAGAGAAATGCAAATCAAAACCACCCTGAGATATCAGCTAACCCAGTGAGAATAGCCCTCATCACAAAGTCCCAAAGCTGCAGATGCTGGCACAGATGTGGAGAGAAGGGAACACTTTGACATTGTTGGTGGGACTGCAAACTAATATAGCCTCTTTGGAAGCAGTATGGAGATTCATCAAAAAAACTCAAAATAGACCTTCCATTTGATCCCACAATCCCATTACTAGGCATCTCCCTAGAAGAAAAAAAATCATTTTATCATAAGGACATTTGCACTAGATTGTAGCTCAACTTCAATCGCCAAGATGTGAAAACAACCTAAATACCCATCAATAATCCTGGAATGGATTATTGAACTGTGGTATATGTATACCATGGAATCCTATTCAGCCATAAAAAGATGGTGACTTCACAGCTTTTGTATTAACCTGGATGGGATTGGAGAACAAACATTCTTCTAAGTAAAGTATATTCTTCTAAGTAAAGTATCATAAAAATGGAAAAGCAAGTATCCAGTGTACTCAATTCTATTATGAAGCCAGCAGACAATCTAACACACGCCCACATGAGAGCAAAATTCAATTCAATTCAAGTTGGGGGGAGGGGGAAAGAGGGAAGGGGAAGAAGGGAAGGAGGAAGGGGATGGGTGTGCTCCTACTTTATGGGCACACCTCCTGGGTGTGGGGAACAATTATTAACAGGGACTTTACCTAAACAAATGCAAACATTGCAACCTAATTGTACCCTCACATTAATCTGAAATAAAAACAAAAACAAAAACAGTGCTGGTAAAAGAGGAGGACAGGGTGTGGCACACAGTGTCTGTAAGTAATAGCACAGATGACGCTGGCTACTGAGGAGGTTGCATCCCGGTAGGACAAGAGTGGTGGAAGGAGCGTGGCCTTTGCGGGAGATGACCAGGGCCCACACGGGACAAGGTAGCAACGATGAAGCAGTGGTCGATTTGAGAAACCTCTCCAGAGAAAAGTCAGTGTGGAACGGTGGGAGGGAGCACTTGTCTGAGGGAGTGGCCGAGTCGTCCGGAGTTAGTAGTGTGCCCACGGACAGCCAGCCCAGGGGAGGCCTGACTGAGGGGCAGGATGGTGAACCTAACAGCTGCGAGAGCCTTCCGTTACTCCGGGTGGTGTGTAGCAGGCAGCTGGGCAGATGAATGTGAAGTCTGGGGAAGAGGCCAAGCGGGCTGTAGGAGCTAAAACTTGGAGAGTGGCTCAGACTCTCCCCCTGCCCCCACCACACACAGTGAGCGGGTGGAGTGAGCAGAGGAGCTGTCTCAGGGTGGAAGCCTGGGAACTGCAGGCAGCTATGGGCCACGTGGAGCAGAAGCCAGAGGAGAAGACCAAGATGAGGAGGAAGGGGTCAAAGAGAAACAGGAGGGCGTGGTTTCACAGGAGGGCGTGGTTTCACAGGAGCCAGGGGACTAATTAATGTACCGTGATCTCTGGAAGTAGGAGACCCACAGGCTTCATGTTCAGGCTGTCGGTGGCCTTGTCTGACATGCTATTAAAATGCTGGGACAGAGAAAAATCTCACAGCATCAACAGTGAAGACCTGAAGGCAACAATGCTGGAATTTAGGAGATGCGATGATTATCAGGCAGAGTAGGTTTGAGAGACTCCATCAAGCTATTTATGGAACGCTGGACTTTGTTTCCAAGGCAGAGAAGCACTGGGCCAGTTTCCCATTATCTGTCTCCAGTCTCAGCGCTCAGACGGTGAGACAGACGTCCCTCCTGCTGTGAGGAGGCCTAAAGCTGCAACCACATCACACATCACGTCTCTTACTCCTTTCTTTTCTGCATTTAGGAAAACAGTGCAAATCCTAGGAAACAACTGTTCTGTTTGTGTGTGAGCTGACAGTTGGCAGTGGGGCTGTGACTTCTAACAACATACTCTAAGAAAACAATTAGAATGAATAAAAATATGGTGCACTAAGACATCCATCCATTACAAGGTTGTTCTTTAATAAGGAAAAAGAACAATTTTTTCAAATGTAAACAATTCCGTTCATTGGAATCCAAGGTAGCCATTCAAATGGACAAGGAAAGGAAACATGACATGTTTTAATAGTGCTTATTAAATGTTATGTGCTATTAATTCCTTACATAATCCATTTAATATACATGCATAGGAGAGTATGGAAGACTGTACAGTGAAGTGTTAATAGTGGTTATTTCAGGTAGTAGGACTACAAAGTTTTTTTGGGGGGAGGCTTTATCTTTATATTAGCATTTTTTTTCAACATTCAACAAAACTACTTTGGTAATGAAAAATTATTTGAAGAATGATCAAACTGCCAAAACATCTCAATAGATAAGATTTAAAAATCTAAGTGTGATCTGGCAATTTAGAAGCTACTGGTCATCTTAGCGAGGACAGTTTCATTGGCATGCAGAGGGTAGAATTCAGACTACAGCGGATTAAAGAAGCCAATTGTAGGTGAGAATGAGATAAACTCGTCAGTGGCTAGAGCGGCCCCTATTGTTTGTGTACCCCCAAGCCGGGGCCAGATGTGGTGGGGAGTCATGCCCAAGGGCCTGCGCTTCTCCATAAAGAGAAGATAAAGCTGACTTCACTGTGGTCTTGATGTACAAAAATTACCTTTCTATATACACTTGAGTAGATGGCATAAAATGCCCTGCTAATAAGGAGAAAACATGTAATTTTCCATTATTCCTGATTAGGCAGCCACAGTCAACAGGAGTAGCAAATGTGTTTTCATCAAGTAGGAAGAAAAAAGCAAGGAAAAGTGGCCAGCTCACTCACTACATGAGGACAGAGGGAGGCATTTCATGCACGCGAACCTAGTTTTACTTATAAACACAACTAAATTAATAACCCTGCATCTTTTTGGTGTTTGCTCTATGTAATCCTTTAAATACCTTTTGATTTTATTGTGCTGTTTTGTGTGTTAAATATTTTTCATTTTGGAAAAGAAAGAGAGAGAAGACAAGGTTGAAAATAAAGAGGAAAGCTGAGCACATGGCCTGAGTGAGGACAGAGGTGAAGGCTGATTTGGTCATCATGGGAGCAGAACAGGAAGCCCCAGGCATGGACAGGCTGGGGTAGACCTACACAGCTGGGGGAACCAACAAGATCCAAGAAGTCCCAGAGGGAACCCCCCAGGAGTCAGATGGTGCCTACCACTGGTTTAGTAGAGGGGCCATTTATAGAGGGGTGGGGTTTATGGAGACACACAGGATGACCGAGCAGGCTGGGTCTACGGACAGTAGAGCCCTTGCCACCAGAGCTCAGAGGAGGAGGACCCAGAGCAGACTCACAAGGAGAGGGGGACCCTGAGAGCAGAAGCAGCCTCCTCACAAGGAGAGGGGCACCCTGAGAGCAGAAGCAGCCTCTGATCACCGCGCAACTGTTCCCATCTCCTGCCTGGCTTCCTGTTGGTCACACCCTCCTAGAAGCCAATGTACTTGGGAGCCTACTTATATCCTCCATCACTGGTTGGTGTGCTGGGGAGGAAGCAGGGCAGGAAGCCCCACAGGACACCTGGGACATGCCCAGCTCCTGGAGATGGGTTAGGATGGGGAACCTGAGATGGGGGTCAGGGGATCGGCATGATGAGACCCAGAAATCAGGTAGCACATTGCTTGGTGAGTCTTCAAAGACATTTGAACAGCAGGTACTGGAGTAGAAAAGGTGACAGGAATCTGTGCAAATCCACCCAGTATCCTCCCAAGGGAGGTAGTGAAGTGTGGCTGGCAGTTCATGAAGAAGAGGGAAGTGTCTGTGTTTTAGAAACTGCTCGAGCTGGCTGGGCTCCCAGCTCGCCACGTGTGTGGCAGGCATGATCTGTGTTCTCTCCTGGGTACACAGCTGGTGTGGGCCTCAGGGGCAGGGGGGAGTATGGGGGGGGACAGGGGCTGCATGCAGCTGTAGGAGTGGGTGGGAGCGTTTGTGCCTCATCCAGGCAGCCTCCCTGCCTCCCACCCTCCCTGAGTCCCACATAGAAATCTCTGCAAAGACCAGCCTGCAGCACAGCCTCCTGGAGGAAGCAGAGCCTCCTGGGGCCACCTGACCAGGAACACTACTCTGGACTCTTTCGGGGGCAGGAAATAAACTTTCACTGTGTCAAGTCATCAAGATTTTCGGTTGAGAGAATAGTCAGATTTCCCTTTCTAATGTTACTCTTCCTGGGCCAGGCTAAGGAGACAGTGGAGTGGAACAAGGGCAGGACTGGAGATTGGCTTGTGGGGTAGGAGGGAGGTGATGGAAGAATTAAAGAACGTTCCAGGATGAGAGCTGGGAATCTTCAAAGGATGACTACACTGATGGCAACAGGAACACAAAGACAGGAAACAGCCCAGGGCTGCAGCAGAGCGTGGCTTTGTCATCAGGAGATGGCACACTCGGGCCAGCAGTGCAGACATCATGAAGCCCTGGCAGACCCAAAGGAAGAGGTTAATTTGATCTAACATGCGTTCACTTGCTTCTTGGGGACAATGAGTTCACTGTGGGACAAACAGTTCTGAGTCACAGGGAAGTGCCTATGGTCAGGGCACGGTGGGAAGGAGTCAAAATGAGCGCTCCAACATGCGCCTGCCACTGGGAACCCACCAGCAATGGTATGGCCCCTCTCCTGGTTCTGGATTTGCCCTTTGTTTCACCCTGCATGACCCCCTTTACAAAGAGGAGGTACTGAAAAATGGTTGTTGAGAAAAATGGATGAAAAAAGGAACAGAAATGAATTGCTTTCCTCAAAGGTTTGGGGTACTCTCCTGGTAAGATACTGACTTAGGGCACAAAGTGGTCTGTGAGTGGGGCATTACTTAAACTTCTAACAGGTGTGTAAGATGGCCTTCAATTTTTTTTCCAGCTATTTATTTTGAAAAAAGTTTTAGACTCACAGAAGAGTTGCAAAGATAGTGCAGAGTGCCCCCATGCTGCTCTTCACCTGTTTGCCCTAATGTTAACATTTTACATAGATGTGGTGTCATGATAAAAGCAACAGAATCAATCCTACTGAAACAGATTTTTATTTGGATGTGAATGAAATTTTAATGAAATGATTACTGTGCTGTCTGCAGGGAGCCACACGCTAGCACTGAGGCAGCAAGGGCGTGTCCAGCACATGCTGCCCCAGAGGGCCAAGGTAGCCCTCAGCCCCTGAAATCCCAGTTGCAGCTCAGTGGGGTGGAAATTGAGGGTCTCGTGGGATGAAGGCTTTAGGCATCTGGAAAAGGCCAGTGCAGGAGTGCCCATCAGATGGCTCTGCCCCTCTCTCACCTCCCCACATGGAGGGTGAAAGTACCAGCACCTCAGTTCCATTGCGGGTTCCTAAGAGACCAGCCACCCGATAGAGAGATAAGGGTGGGAGGCACTTTACAGTTTACAGACTTCTTCACAAAATGACTAATGGCTATCCAGAATGCGAGCTTCATAACCACAGGTTAGCCTCAGAGCCCCAAGGAGCCTTAGGATCCTCCGTCAGAGGGAGAAGACCTGGGCTGGAGAGAGTGGGAGGGCAGCCAGCCTCTGACCTCCAGTCCACACGTGTTCTCCACAGTGCACGTGCTCACTGCAGTCTCCAGAGCACAGCTCCGTGCGGCCAGACTTGCAGCTGGGACAACAGGAGAGAGGTGACTTGCTTGTCACCATGGAAACTGGATGCTTTACACCTGGTCTTCAGAAGCAGACTGGTGCAAAGGGAAGGGAGAACTCTGTTTTGAGCCAAGGAGGAGGAGTGGGAAGTCCCTGGCCCTGGAATGTGGCATTTTAAATCTTTCACCTTGGTCTCAGGCCATGTGCTCAGAGATGCTGACTTGGAGAATTTTTATAAAACTCTGAACTTGCTTAGGAAGTTTTCATGCCTGACGACTTCTAGGTTGCTCTTTTTTTTATTAGGTTGTTGTTCTTTAGATGAATATCTTCATGTTTTTAAAATATCCAAAACGACTTTAGTTTCATTTGTGAGGTGAGTTATCAAAGGTATGGTCTATTTTTATAAAGAAACACTTCCTTTTTTCTGAATGAAAGTATTTATAGGATTTTCTCGCAAATGAAACAACATTGAGGTTTCCTGAAATGAGGCGGAAGAAGGGCTCACTCTACTCTGGCCTTGGTGAAGCGCGTGCAGGAGGCTCTTCGTTTCTCTCAGAAGTTCTGTGGCCCTTGCAGAGATGTCTCTCACACACAGGACCTGCCGGGCTACAGGGAGAAGCCTGGGGCTGTAAGAACAGCTTTACAGGAGTCCCCCTTAGATCCTGCGGGGCTACCATGGATGCTTGAAAGCCTGGATAGTGCTAAACCTGGCTGCTGTCAATCAGAACATGTTTCTGTTCACATCTCCCGCCCACAGATTTCATGCCTTTTCCATCTTAACTATCACATACCGTGGTTTTGAGGCACAACAGAAAACTAATATAAATTTCTTTTTCCCTCTTCACAATTTAATGGATAGAAGATTCGATCTTACTGTAGATCTTCGAAACCTCAGCACAGGCTTTCTTAGTCAAGAACTTTCACCTTTTCACTTACAGGAAGCATTTTACAGCTTCCTTTGGGTATCCAAATTCACAACATCATTCCTTTCATACTTTGGGGCTATTGTTATTTGAAATAAGGATGATTTGAACACAAACACTGTGATATCACCCCAATCTGATAATTGAGAGGGCTCCTAAATGACTAAGGGATGGGCACTGTCTACAGCATGGATCTGCTGGACAAAGGGATGAATCTCGTCCCTGTGTGAGATTTCATCACACAACTAAGAATGGCGCATAATTAGAAACCTATGCGTTATTTTTGGGGTTTTCTATTTAATATTTTTGGAACAATGTTGCCTATGCAAAACTACTAAGGGTTGGGTGGGGGGAGGAACTAGTGCAAACTTGTTTCCTTTGGGAGCCAGACAGCATGCCTCTCCAGCCACCCTGGGTGGCTGCTGAGAGAAAGTGGAGGCCAGGTGGGGGGCGGGCAGAAGGGGGGATTGCCCAGTGCCTTGGGAGCAGGGTGGGCAGAGTCCAGGTCCACCTGGTGTCCTTGAGTATCAGCATGCTCTGTGGCTGGTGTGCAGCCAGGGGAAGACCTTCCACTCCAAAGGATCTAACTGGACAGTGTACTGCCTACAAAGACAGGCTGGATGGGACTGAACTGGAATTTTTAAGCTTAGAATCTTCACACAGGTAGGAGCGCTTGGGTTGTCTCTAGGCTCCTGGCTGTGCTGTCACACCCAAAGCCGCTCCTGCCTTCTGGCAATGGGGACGGCTTAAACTGATAATTGAGCAGACACTGCTTTTAAAAAGGGGAGTTTAGCTAACAGGGTTTTCTTGAATAGTGGAAAAAGAAAAGCCAATACATTAGCAAACCTCTTCTTCGCCCTTAAAAAAAAAGAAAGCCCCGGAAGTTTCCCTGCTCCCCATGCTTCCCGTCAGCCCGACCCCTAGACACTTAGGTTTTGTGATTTCAAGTTGTCAGACGCCTTCAAGGTGTTCCTTGGGACACCCCATTTTCCTGATTCCTTCCAGCCACACCCTCTCAACATCTTGCTCACTGACCTGTATGCATAACAAGGCATTCCTTCATCTCTACCCACTTAGGGTCCTTTCCTCTTGAGTGAGACCTGCTGTCCTTGTCCAATTCCAGGACATCTCTCCAAGTCACCAGGGCCCTTGCCCAGCCCTAGGCAGTGGGCTGGGTGGAGGGGAACCACAGGCTCACTTATAAAATCTATACCTGGAGCCTTGTTGGAGTCCTTTGGTTTCAGCCTTGGCCGTGAATTTAGTAAGAAAATTTAAGTTCTTTGCACAGGGAGAAATCAAAACACCAAGTCTAAGCTTTAGTATTCCCTGCATCTAGCAGATACAGAGTCTTGAGCTTGCAACATACAAAGATGGAAGCCCTTGAAGGTGAAGAGTTGTTCAGAGCCGACACACTTGGGTATGTGGTCAGACCCAGCTTCGGATCCAAATGAGATGAAACTAAAAAGTAGTGTGACTCAGTTTCTTTGTGGTTCACAAATTGGATCTGAGGACATTTCTGAAAATTCTGTTCTATATTGTGACGTTCAGGAAGCAGAGTTGTCATCTACACAGATGTGTGATTTATCTGTATAAACTTAAGGCTGTGTGCTGTTGTAGATGTAGAGCTTGAATGCCAGGTTGTTTCAAGCCTCCATACACCAGCAGGCAGCCCTAATAACAGGGCCATTTTTTCAGATAAGCCCAATACTATCGTCATACCCAGAAAAACTAATTTCTAAGTATCATCTGATACCCAAACCATATTTAAGCTTCCTCTGATTATCCCCCAAATATCTATACAGTTGGTTTACTAACTACTACATTGAATCAAAGTAAATTATATTGAGGACAGAATTCATTTGGATGTACACTTCTATTGTGAGTTTAAAATGAGTCTCTCGGAACAAAACCATTTCTCTGCAGGGAAGGCCCTGGCACTTCCTGCCCATGGGCTGGGCGTGCACTTTGTGCTCTGGAGCAGAAGCAGATCCTGGGAGACACTTCTGGAGAAGAGTGGCAGAAGCTGCTCTGTTTCTAAGGTTACAAGCTGATATATTTTTGCTACAGCTGAAGGGACTGGCATGAAGACTTGGTGGTCTTGGTTTTCTTTCATCCCTTTTATAAGCTGGTTTGTGATCACAGGCAAGCCACTAGCTTCCTTCTAATCTCAATTTTCTCCTTGGTAAAGTCCAGATGTAAAAATATGGATTTTACTCACTTTACAAGGATTTAACAATTTTGTACATGAAGGTTCTTGGAAAAGCATCATGTGTTCCACCTACTTCCATGATGTTGTGGTTAGAAGTACGGATGAACTACAGGCCTACCTATACAGACCCGTGGGCCTCTGAGAATGCCAGTGTGCATGATGGTGTCTGTGTAATTGATGGTGTCTGTGTAATGAGCTTGTTATAGAATAACAAAGAGACAGCACAACACTGTGTCACTGGGTGCAACAGTATTTCTCCCTTTAATGCTAAGAGATACATTAAAGATAAAGTGGTATCAGGTGGAGAAACTGGCTTGTGAATTCCTAAAAACCCTCCAACACTGATCAGTTAAATGGCTAAGTTTGAAGATACTTTCACTATGTCACCCTTGGTAGAGTGCTATGGCATCATAGCTCACAGCAACCTCAAACTCTTGGGCTCAAGCGATTCTCTTGCCTCAGCCTCCCAAGTAGTTAGGAACACAGGTACCCGCTGCAACATGGGCTTTCTTTTGTTGTTGTTGCAGTTGTCATTGCTGTTTAGCAGGCCTGGGTGGGGTTTGAACCTGCCTGCCTCGGTGTATGTGGCCAGTGCCCTAATAACTGAGCTACGGGCACCAAGCCCACAGAAATGTCTTTAAAGGGCAGATGTACATTTCATTATGTTTCCTTCTTCACATCTAATACATATTCCTGCTGTGGCTCTTCTTTTTTTAACTTTTGGTCCACCTTGCCAGGTTTTCCCTTTCTAATTTTCTCAAAGAACCAGCTATTGGCTTGACCTGATCAGCTCTGCTCCAGCTTTCTGTTCTATTGCCTTCATTTCTGTTTTTTATTACCGCCTTTCCTCTACTTTCTTTGGGCTTCATTTTTTGACTTTGACGCTTAGCTCATATTCCATCTCTTTTCCTTTTTAATATAAGCACTGAAAGTGCTACATTTACTTTGAAGCATTTCTTTAGCTGCAGCCCACATTTTGGTGTGAATTTTTCATCATTGTTCAGCTCTTGGTTTTTCTAATTTTTGTGGTTTCTTTTTTGACCTATAGTTTATTCAGAAGTCTGTTTTAAAATTGCAAAACATATGGAGGGTTTTAAAAGTTCTCTTTTTGTTAATGATTTCTAATATATCAATCATTTTCTTGCAATCAAAGAACAGAGAATTCTTTGTTATTTCTTGAGGCCCACTTTGTGGCTAGAATGTGGTCAATTCTCCAATTAAAGTTGTAGGATTTTATGAATTTCTGCCAGACTAAGCTTGCTTTTCAAGTTTCCTTTACATTTGAAAATTATTTTGCCTGATTATCCATCAACATTGAAAAAACTGCATTAATAATCTACTGTGATTATTGACTATAAACTCCAGAAATTTTAAAATTCTGTATCTTGAAGTTATAGTAAGTGTACCTAAATATAGAACCATTGTACCTTCTTGGCAAACTATTCCTTTTATCATTACATAGCACTTTTATTCTTAGATACATTCTGCCATGAAGTATCTTTTGTGTGATACTAAGCAAGCCCAGTAAGCTTTCTTTTCAGGAATATTTCCCTGCTGCCCTTCTTTTGCTGGTGGAGAGGCTGGCATTCTTTAACTTTCAATCTATGAATCCTTATATTTTAGGACTTAGAAATGACCTGCACTTCTCACCACTTAAAAAAATTAACTCACTCTGGATAAAAGACTTAAATATAAGATACAAAATAATAAAACTCTAGAAGAAAGGGTGAGGAAAACTCTTATCAATATCGGCCTGGGGAAAGATTTTATGAAGAAGACTCCACTGGCAAGCGCAGCAACAGCAAAAATAAATAAATGAGACCTGGTCAAGCTAAAAAGTTTCTGCATGTGAAAGACACAATCAACAAAGCAAACAGACAACTTTCATAATGGGAGAAGATAATTCGCATGTTACGAATCTGACAAAGGGTTAATAATCAAAAGCTACAAGGAATTCAAGCCAAATTAACAAGAAAGGGGCAAACTACTCCACTAATCATTGAGCAAGAGACATGAATAGAACTTTCTCCCAGGAAGACAAATGGCTAACAAACATATTTTTAAAATGCTCATCATCCCTAATCATCAGAGAAATGCAAATCAAAACCACTTCCTAAGGCTGGGCATGCGGCGCTCAGTGGTTAGGGAGCAGGCCACATGCACTGAGGCTGATGGGTTCCAACCCAGCCCGGGACTGCTAAACAAACAAACAACAATAACAATAACACAAAAATAGCTGGGCATTGTGGTGGGCACCTATAGTCCCAACTGCTTGGGAGGCTGAGAGAAGTGAATAGCTCGAGCCCAAGAGTTTGAGGCTGCTGTGAGCTATGATGTCACCGGACTCTATAGAGGGTGACAATGTGAGACTCTGTCTCAATTAAAAAATAAAAATAAAAACCACCTCTCAAGGTATCACCTAACCCCAGTGAGAATAGCCCATATCACAAGGTCCCAAAGGTGCAGATGCTGGTATGGGTGCAGAGAGAAGGGAACATTTATATACACTATTGATGGGATCCTTTTTGGAAAGAAGTGTGGAAAATCCTAAATAGCTAAAAGTAGACCTCCCACTTGATCCCACACTCATTACATCATCTTATAAAAAGAAATTTGCACTTGAATGTATATGGCAGCTCAATTCACAATTGTAAAGATGTGGAAACAACCTAACTGCCCACCAACTCATGGATGGATTAATAAACTGTGGTGTATGTGTACCACGGAATACTATTCAGCCATACAAAGATGGAGACTTTACATCTTTTCTTTTTACCTGGATGGAGTTGAAGAATATTCTCCTTAGTAAAGTATCTGAAGAATGGAAAAGCAAGCACCCATGCACTCAATACTAATTTGAAAGTGGTAGATAACAAGGATAGGCCCACATAAAGAAAAACATAATTAAATTCAAAAAGGGAGGAGAGGAGGGGGCAGGGGCTTGGTAAGCTCCCATCTCTCCCGTATGATTATTGTAAGGCACATCTCCTTGGTGAAGAACTCAACGACAGCTCTACTTTACCTTACTAATGCAAACAATGTAGCCTAATCTTATGTACCCTTATGTTTACCCCCCTCAAAAAGAAATAGTGAGTTTTATATGTTTTTATTGTATGATGGCGAACAACCATGACCACAACCAAGCTTGCCCTTTCTGGCAGCTGGCTTTATTTAGTACTTTAAGCAATTGTCTCCTGTGGCTGGCATTTATCAACTGAAATTTTACTTTATATTTTATTAAATCACAGCTGTGTACATTAATGCAATCATGGGGTATACAATGTGCTGGTTTTATATACAATTTGAAATATTTTCATCAAATTGGTTAACATAGCCTTCACATCAACTGGAATTTTAAACGTATTCTTATTATTCCCTAGCACAAAGCTCACTTATGCAATCCCAAATCTAGCCTGAGTCATCTATTTTTAAAAATAAGTTTAGTATGAATTAAATCTCTGTGTTCTATCAGGCTGGAATAAAAGAAAGCATGCATTACTGTAATAGAACTATGGTACTACTGTAAACTGGGTGGATAACTGATTGAGGCCAGTTAATGGATATGAGACATTGCGTCAAAGTCATTCTCAGTAAGAGGACTAACATTGTTTAAAAAATAATGTATTTAGAAACACCATGTAGATGGATTTTGGGGGGGCGGTTGTCTCTAATCTATGATCTATTTTATCTAGTTCACTGATATTGTGTTGATTTCATTAAAAAATATCATGGCGGTGCCCATAGCTCAGCGGTTAGGGTGCCAGCCACATACATCAGGGCTGGTGGGTTCTAACCCGGCCTGGGCCTATTAAACAACAATGACAACTACAACAAAAAAAAAAACAGATGGGCATTGTGGTGGGCACCTGTAGTCCCAACTCTTTGGGAGGCTGAGGCAACAGAATTGCTTAAGCCCAAGAGTTTGAGGTTGCTATGAGTTGTGATGCCACAGCACTCTACCTAGGATGACAGTGAGACTGTCTCAAAAAAAAAAAAAAAAAAGAAACTATTATATCAAGCTATACAGATGTATTTGGAAGAGGCATGTAATGGGCTACATTGACTAAATCATTATCACTCCGTATTTTTTTTTGTTTGTTTGTTTTTGAGACAAATTCTCATTTTGTCATCCTTGGTAGACACAGCTCATAGCTCACAGCAACTTCAAACTCTTGGGCTTAAGCAATTCTCTTGCCTCAGCTTCCCAAGGAGCTGGGATTACAGGTGCCCACCATGATGCCCAGCTATTTTATTGTTGTTGTTGCAGTTGGCATTGTTGCTTAGCTGTCCCGGGCCTGGTTCAAACTTGCCAGCCTCGTTGTATATGGCTGGCAATATAACCACTGTACTACAGGCGCTGAGCTCATTGTCAAGGTCTTTAAGTTTGCAGAGTAAGTCTTCTCCCCTCTTTTAAAATGAAGTATAACTTACATATATATAAAGTACATAAATTTTATGTGTAAAATTGGATGATTCTTTTACATTCAGATATGCATAACTGCCATCCAGATCAGGATATGGAATATCTGTGTCTAGCACCCAGCAGACCCTGCTGTCTTCTTTCCCGTGGGAAATGCAGTCAGCACTCTGACCTCCAACTCCATAGAGGAGTTGTGCTTGCTTTCCTACAAACAGAGCAATGGAAACAGGGGCAGACAACGTGTATTTTTTTGGGTCTGTCTTCTTCCTCTCAACGCTGTCTGTGAAGAGTGCCAGCTGTTGCACATAGAAGATTGGTCACTCTCACAGAGTGCTAGGATTATAGGAGTGAGCCCCTTTGCCTAGCCTTACCTTGCATTTTCTTTTTTTTTTTTTTTCCAAATTTTTTTTTTTTTAATTGTTGGGGATTCGTTGAGGGTACAATAAGCCAGGTTACACTGATTGCATTTGTTAGGTAAAGTCCCTCTTGCAATCATGTCTTGCCCCCAGAAGGTGTGGCACACACCAAGGCCCCACCCTTCTCCCTCCTTCCCTCTCTCTGCTTTTCCTCCCCCCATGACCTTAATTGTCATTAATTGTCCTCATATCAAAATTGAGTACATAGGATTCATGCTTCTCCATTCTTGCGATGCTTTACTAAGAATTATGTCTTCCACTTCCATCCAAGTTAATACGAAGGATGTAAAGTCTCCATTTTTAAAAATAGCTGAATAATATTCCATGGTATACATATACCACAGCTTGTTAATCCATTCCTGGATTGGTGGGCATTTAGGCTGTTTCCACATTTTGGCGATCGTAAATTGAGCTGCAGTAAACAGTCTAGTACAAGTGTCCTTATGATAAAAGAATTTTTTTCCTTCTGGGTAGATGCCCAGTAATGGGATTGCAGGATCAAATGGGAGGTCTAGCTTGAGTGCTTTGAGGTTTCTCTATACTTCCTTCCAGAAAGGCTGTACTAGTTTGCAGTCCTACCAGCAATGTAAAAGTGTTCCCTTCTCTCCACATCCATGCCAGCATCTGCCATTTTGAGATTTTGTGATGTGGGCCATTCTCACTGGGGTTAGATGGTATCTCAGGGTGGTTTTGATTTGTATTTCTCTAATAGATAGGGATGATGAACATTTTTTCATATGTTTGTTAGCCATTTGTCTGTCTTCTTTAGAGAAGG
>CAUYPK010118761.1:0-67520 GCA_963574355.1 Loris lydekkerianus
GTGGATGTGGAGAAAAGGGAACACTTCTACACTGCTGGTGGGAATGCAAATTAATACATTCCTTTTGGAAAGATGTTTGGAGAACACTTAGAGATCTAAAAATAGATCTGCCATTCAATCCTACAATTCCTCTACTAGGTATATACCTAGAAGACCAAAAATCACATCATAACAAAGATATTTGTACCAGAATGTTTATTGCAGCCCAATTCATAATTGCTAAGTCATGGAAAAAGCCCAAGTGCCCATCAATCCACGAATGGATTAATAAATTGTGGTATATGTACACTATGGAATATTATGCAGCCTTAAAGAAAGATGGAGACTTTACCTCTTTCGTGTTTACATGGATATAGGTGGAACATATTCTTCTTAGTAAAGTATCTCAAGAATGGAAGAAAAAGTACCCAATGTACTCAGCCCTACTATGAAACTAATTTAGGGCTTTCACATGAAAGCCAAAACCCAGTTACAACCTAAGAATAGGGGGAAGGGGGTAAGGGAGGGGAGAGAGGGGGGAGGTGGGTGGAGGGAGGGGTATTGGTGGGATTACACCTGTGGTGCATCTTACAAGGGTATATGTGAAACTTAGTAAATGTGGAATGTAAATATCTTGGCATTTGACAGGATATTTACTAAGAAAATGCCAGGAAGGCTATGTTAACCATTGTGATGAAAATGTGTCAAATGGTCTATGAAGCTAGTGAATGATACCCCATGATCACATCAATGTACACAGCTATGAATAAATTAAAAAAAAGAAATACTTTGTGTTTTGATAAATAGTAAAAAAAAAAAAAAAAAAAAAAAAACTTGAAGTTTGAGACAATATTCATTTTTCAATTCTTTCAATGATTAATATTTGTATCCTTACATAAGTCTTTCTACACCCCTGGGCCTTAATTTTTTTATCTTATTCACTTGTGGCTCAGTGGCAAACTTCTTAAATTTTACATCTCAACTATATATTTTCGAGCAGAGCATCACATAGTAATTTAAAAGCCAAATACATCCCTAAGCTATTTTTATTTATAGAGCACTGTTTTGTATTCTACTGAAAGGAAGCTATCACAAATTTGTGGTATAATTATTATTAATTTGGTAGCATACACATGCTATAAATAACAACATGATTGTTAAAAACTTTACTAGTGTTAGAAACTAGTACTTTAGATGCTTTCAACTCCCAGACATAACTAGAGTTTCGTAAATATCTAACAAAGAAAAAACCTTTTTAACAAATATAGATAGATATTATCATGTATGTGTATACATGTAGAAATTATAAGATAAAGCCAGTTTTATTATTCTTTAAAACACTTTTAAATATAAATGGAGATGAAAGACATATAAATAAGTTGACTTAACTCTCACAAATATATCAGAGTGCAAAATAATTGTTCACCACTAGTATGTAATTGCTGAAGGGATCACAATAAATTAATGTTTTGAATGATCTGAATGAATCACAAAAGGCTTACAGAAAGAGGGAATATTTGAGTTTGACCAAAACAAAAATTTAATAGTAATTGTCAAAGTGAGGTAGATTTCAATAAAGACAGCACCACAGTGAAATAAGTGATCTCTAATATGTATAAGGAAATACAATGAAGCAGTAATAGTAAAAAATATTAATTTCACGAGATTAGTATGTGACAGTAATGAAGGAGATGAGAAGAGGGAGTAAGTTGAGAGTATGTATTCCAATTAATGCTCTAATATTTGTAGTAATTGTAAATTCTTAAACAGATTATTGAAATTATGAAAATGGAATTTGAGGATTAGTCTATCAATGCCATTGATTAGAAGATAAAAAGGCAGACAGAATGTACTTAGGCTAGGATGGTGTCTCAATAATTCAAATGGAACTTTGCTAAGGACTGAGAGGTGTTCATTGGCTATGGAAATGCGAAAGTATGGGAGTACATCTGAGAGAGATGACAACTAAAGAATGGCAAGCTTAACCAACAGATTATATGTGTGAATGGGAAAAAGATATCATTAAACAATTTCACAAAGCTTCACATTTTATAAATCCATTTCATATTAATAAGGATGTTCTAGAGTTTAAAAAATATCTGTTTTTCTATTTTCAGTTATATACAATTTTGTCCTTCATTGAGCTAATATAGCCTGGTGGTGCTTAAATTAACAATGTCTTTAAAGTAACAAAACAATATCATATTTTACTTGAATACTTTAGAATTTTATTCACTCTGGCATGACCCCAAAAAGCTTTTGTAATGGCCATTACAAAAGTTTTGCGATATGAAAAAAATCAAGAAGTGTTGCCCTCTCAGCAACACCAATAACCTGACCGACTTGAAACTTGAATGAGTGAGTCATAAAGAATTCTATTGAATGTGCTTCTTGGAAATGAAATAATGCACCATAACACAGTCTGTTTCAAAGCTTTCATAGTTACCCATATATTAATATCTACTTTCATTAATCTATGGAGATATTCAATTGGTAAGCTTGTGTTCAAAGATCTCAATGGACAAATTGATATCAGAGACTTTTTTTCTTGAGAGTTGTATTAATTTTAGTGACTTTTCACTATGCATGTTTAATAAGCATTTGAGTTTGTGATACCCAGAAAAGTAATATTAACAATTTTACTTGTATAACGTTATCTCAATTCTGTATTTATTTTCTATTTAAAGAAAACAAAATCCAGAGCGAGCAATTAGTTACAAGTGATTAGCATTTTAATAGCCGAGTTAGTTTTCACTTACTAGATGATTAAGTTTAAATGTAGTGGAATTTCAACAGATTTTGTGAGTTCCAACATTATAAACTTTCAGTGAATATCTGATACATACACATAGTAGTACTGGAATAGTTTAGAATCAATATTATGGACAATTTGTTTCTGAGTGAAATGAAGAAATGTCTTTCTGTAAGACATTTGAATGGATGTGTTACAGAAAAACATTTCTTCATCTCTCTTTTCAGAACTGATTTTCTGCTATAGGCAGGGAAATGAATACTGATCATGGGATTAGAAAAATTGCATACAAATTTCAGCTTTGTATTAACACATTCAATTACCTTGAGCAAGTCTTTTAACATTTCTGGGCTTCAGTTTCCACATATATAAAATGGAAAAATAAAATTAAAGGTTTCTGCATCCAACATATGGGGTAGATAATGGGGAGTGAAAGTAATGAAGTATGGTAAAATGGTATAATTATAAATTTCCTAAATAAATAAAATTTAGGCATATAAAATTGATTATAATATTATGACCACATTATATGAAACAAACCTTAATAATTCCACTTGAAACTAATTCATTTATTTCTAATTTTACTTTGTAGTTCTTAAGCTGCACTTAAACCAGTTAACACAGGGAACAAATATCACTGACACAAGGAGCGTAAATACACCTGTCCAAATATTAATAGAGTAATTTTAGTTTGACCCAGTGGTGACTTGTCCAAAGCCAAGCTTAAAAATAGAAACACATTTAATCATGATTGTCAGAAATATTGTGTATATGTTCAAGGATACATGCATGCTTTCAAGAGCCAGCAGAAAGGGAAATTTCAAGATACTAGTAACTGGCTGAAGAAGAGACAAATAAACTCCCTGATCTCTGATAACATCCCCAAAATCATACACATGTCTAACAATGAAGTGTGAAGACTAACTTCCTAAGGAGGCTAAAGAAAACCTTTGGGAGAGGCAGAGGAGCAAGAGTAGCCACTCACAGTGAGACAGTGGACAGAGGACTCCAGCCACCACTGGCTGAGGAATTCTTCCCGGAGGTATCACTCTGGGGACACAGTGAAACAGTAGGGGACTCCACTAGCCAATGAGGAGGTTAGGATCTCTGGAAGACTGGCATAGAAGGGAAATGCCTAGTGGTGGGTAAATGCTGGCCATCACTCCATCACTTCCAGGTTAGGATCTCTGGAAGACTGGCCTAGAAGGGAAATGCCTAGTGGTGGGTAAATGCTGGCCATCACATCCATCTAGCCCAGGAGAGGGCTAGAGACAGGAAATACCTGTCTTTCGATTGGGTTGCTGATTGGAGCTGCCTTGGAAGGACTTAAGACAGAAAACGAATTAGAATAGTGTCCTGCAGCGAGGATTGAATCACTGAGCAGGGTGGACCTCCAATGGACTTGGCAATGTGAGGTACTTTCATTATGGAAGGGCCACATTGAAGGAACAATTTGTAGAGTCCTAGTTCAATGCCAGCTCTGGGACACCTGTTGAGCTGGAGCAGCCATCCTTGGGGTGAATTGAATGGCTCATGCATCCCGAGGAAAGTCACTCTGTGGCCAGGGGACACTTTTAGGAAGGTCAAGGAATGCCTCCTGAGAAATCTGGTGAGAGCTTCAGGATCCAAATCCTGCCAGGACTGAATGCTATAGCAAAAATACTAAGGCCTTATTGAGGGCAAATAAACAAGAAGATGAGACTGGGTCTTCTTGGCAGCTAGATAGTGGCTTCTGGCCCCCATCTGATACAGCAAACCAGGATGTGTGTTCTGCATCTTCTGAAAACACAGCGCCACCTAGTGTCAAGATAATATATTGCAATATATTTTTGTTTTGGTTTGTTTTCTCTTCTCAATTGTTTCTATTGTTTCGTTTTGTTTTTGTTGCTTTGCTTTTTGTTTTCTTTTAGTTATTTTGGTTGTATTTTTATTTTTGCATTTTTACTTTCTTCACTAACAAGTCTTCCATTTCTGTCAGTTTTTCACACCCTTTTATTCTTTCTTTCTTTTAATTTCTCTCCTTTTTGATCTCTTTTGGCTTATGCTGATTACATTTGTTAGGTAAACTCCCTCTCATAATTGTGCCCCACCCCCAAAAGGTATGTTACACACTGTGATCCCTCATACACAACTCCCACCATCCCTTTCGCCACTCCTCCAGTCCCCCCACCAAGTACTAGGTCATCAATTGTCCTCATATCAGAATTGAGTACATTGGAATCTTACTTCTCCATTCTTGTTATGCTATGCTAAGAAGAATGTGTTCCACCTCAATCCAGATTAATACAAAAGATGTAAAGTCTCCATCATTTTCAGTGGATGAATAGTATTTCATAGTATACATATATACTACAGATTGTTAATTCATTCCTGGGTTGGTGGGCATTTAGACTCTTTCCACATTTTAGTGTTTGTAAATTGAGCTGCAATAAACAGTCTAGTGCAAATTTCCTGGTGATGAAAGGATTTTCCTTCTTCTGAGTAGATGCCTAGTAATGAGATTGGAGGATCAAATGGGAGGTCTAATTTGAGTTCTTTGAGGATTCTCCATACTTGCTTCCCAAATGGTTGTATTAATTTACAACCCCACCAGTACTGTAAAAGTGTTCCATTCTCTCCACATCCATGCCAGCGAGGATAGAATCACTGGGCGGGGTGGAGAGTTTGTGATGTGGGCTATTCTCACTAGTGTTAGGTGGTATCTTGGTAATTTTGATCTGCATTTCTCTGATGATTAGAAATGATAAGCATTATTTCATATATTTCTTAGCCATTCTTCTGTCTTCTTTAGAGAATGTTCTATTCATCTCTCTTGTACAGTGATATAAATGATTGTTGGGTATTTTTGTTAATTAATGTGAGTTCTCTGTATATCCTAGTTATTAAGCTTTTGCACAATTCATACTGCACAAACGTCTTTTCCCATTCTAAAGGTTGTCTTTTTTCTTTGGTTCTTGTCTCCTTAGCTGTACAGAAGTTATTCAGTTTAATTAAGTTCCATTTGTTTATTTGTGTTGTTGCAATTGCCATGGAAGTATTCTTCATAATGTCTTTTCCCAGGCTGATGACTTCAAATGTTTTCCTCACACTTTCTTCCAGGATTTTTATTGTTTCTTGCCTTGGATGTAGATATTTTATCCATCTTGAGTCAATTTTTGTAAGTGGAGAAAGGTGTGGGTCCAGTTTCAGTCTTTTACATGTGGTTATTCAGTTCTCCCAGCACCATTTATTGAATAGGGATTTTTTTCCCCAGTGTACGTTCTTCCTTGGTGTATCAAAGATTACCTGTAAGAGGTTAGTTTCAGCTCATGTTTTTGTATTCGATTCCAGATGTCTATGTCCCTATTTTTGTGTCAATACCATGATGTTTTGATCACTATGATCTTATAGTACAGACTAAAATCTGGTAGGCGGATGCTCCTGGCTTTGTTTTTATTTTTAAGAATTGCATTAGCTATACCAGGTTTTCTGATTCCATACAAAATGAAGAAATATTCATTCCAAATCGTAAAAGTATGATGTTGGTATTTTAATGAGGATTTCATTGAATCTGTACATTGCTTTCGGACGTATAGACATTTTAACAATATTGATTCTTCCCATACATGAGCATGGTATGTTCTTCCATTTGCTAATATGTTTTGCTATTTCTTTTCTTTGGGTTTTGTAATTTTCCTAATAGAATTCTTTCACATTTTTATTATGTATTCCCAGGAATTTCATTTTTTTGAAGCTACTGTGAAGGAATTGTTTCCTTGGTTAGCTTCTCATCTTGGCTGTTATTGGCATATACAAAGGCTACTGATTTGTGGACATCAATTTTATATCCTGAGATATTACTGTATTTTTTTAATCATTTCTAGGAGTCTGGGGGTTGAGACTTTAGAGTTCTCTTAGCATAAGATCATATCATTGGCAAAGAGGGAGAGTTTGACCTCCTCTGTCCCCATTTGGATGCCCTTTATTTGCTTCTCTTGCATGGTTGTATTGGCTTGAACTTCCAGCACTGTGTTGAATAGTAGTGGTGTTAGACACAACCTTATCTAGTTCAAGTTCTAAGTGAAAAAGGTTTCAGTTTTACTCCATTCAGTATTATATTAGCTGTGGGTTTGTCATGGACAGCTTTTATCAGTTTAAGAAATGTGCCACATATGCAAATATTATTCAGTGTTATAATTAGAAAAAGAAGCTGAATGTTATCAAATGTTTGTTTGTTCTGCATCTATTGATAGCATCATATGGTCTTTGTTTTTGCTTCTGAATTCTTTATGGACTTGGATAAGTTAAACTAGCCTTGCATCTCTGTGATGAAACCTACTTGATCAAGATGTATGAGTTTTTTAATAAGCAGCTGTAATATATTAGCTAGGATTTTATTGAAATTGGTGCTTTGATATGAATTTTGTTAAATCTGTAGATTGCTTTGGGTAGTAGGGGCATTTTAACAATGTTGATTCTTCCCAGCCATGAACATTGTATGTTTTTCCATTTGTTAACATCTTCTGCTATTTCCTATCTAAGGCTTTAAAAAAAAAAAATTATATAGATCTTTCATGTCCTTTGTTAGATAAATTCTCAGGTACTTCACCTTCTTTGGCACTACTGTAAAAGGAATAGAGTTCTTGACTATCTTTTCAGCTTGACTATTGTTGGTACATGTAAAAATTACTGATTTTTAAGTATTGATTTTATATCCCAAGATACTGCTGTGTTCCTTGATCACTTCTAAGAGCTTTGTAGTTGAGTGCCTGAGGTTTCCAGGTATCAGATCACGTCATCCATAAGGGGTGATAGTGTGACCTCCTCTGACCCCATTTGAATATCCTTGATCCCCTTCTCTTGCTTTATAGTGATTATTAAATCTACTAGTAGTATGCTGAATAGCAGTGGCAACTATGGGCATCCTTGTCTGGTTCCAGATCTGAATGGAAATGTTTTCAATTTTACTCCAGTCAATATGGTATTGGCTGTTGGTTTGCTATAGACAGACTCCATCAGTTTAAGAAATGTCCCATCTAAGCTTATTTTCTTTTTTTTCTTTTTTTTTTTTTTTTGACAGTCTCAAGCTGTTGACCTGAGTAGAGTGCTGTGGCATCAAAGCTCACAGAAACCTATAACTCTCAAGTGATTCTCCTGCCTCCGCCTCCCAAGTATCTGGGATTACAGGAGCCTACCAAAATGCCCTGTTATTTTTTTGGTTGCAGCCGTCATTGTTGTTTGGCGGGCCTGGGCTGGATTTGAACCCGCCAGCTCAGGTGTATGCGGCTGGTGCTTTAGCCACTTGAGCCACTGGTGCCGAGCCCAAGCCTATTATCTTTTTTTTTTTAATTTAATTTAATTTAATTTATTTTTTTTTTTTTTTTGCACCGCAGGTATAATTCCACCAATCCACCTCCCTCCGCCCACCTCCTCCCCAAGCCTATTTTCTTAAAAGTTCTTAAAAAGACAATATCATGAAAGTAGTCTTGATATTATCAAAAGCTTTTTATTTGTTTTTTATTTTATTTATGAGGCATATTATGTTTATTGATTTATGTGTGTTTAACCAACCTTGTAACCCTGGAATAAAACCAATTTGATTGTGGTGTATAAATTTTTGGATGTATTGTTGTTGAATTCTGTTTGCGAGGGTCTTATTAAATAGTTTTGCATCAATAGTCATTAATGATATTGGTTTATAGTTTTCTTTCTTTGCAATAAGGGAGAAATAACAACAGATATCACTGAAATTTAAAAAGTCCTCAATGATTACTATAAATAACTCTATTCTCAGAAATATAAAAATCTGGAGGTTGTAAACCAAAATCTAGAAGTATGCCACCTTCCTACATTAAACCAGAAAAAATAAGAAATTTTGAATATACCTTAACAACCTATTTGCTTTGGTTGAATAGCAACAACTATACAAAATCTCCCAAAAAGAAAAGTCTGAGGGAAGCACCTGTGGCTCAAAAGAGTAGGGCACCAGCCTCATAAGCTGGAGGTGGTGGGTTCAAAAACTGTACAGTCCAAAAACTGCAAAAAAATAAATAAATAATAATAATAATAAGAAAGAAAGAAAGAAAGAAAGAAAGAAAGAAAGAAAGAAAGAAAGAAAGAAAGAAAGAAAGAAAGAAAAGAAAAGAAAAGAAAAGAAAGAAAAGTCTGGGAACAGATGGTTTCACATCAGACTTCTATCAAACCTTCAAAGAGGAAGTAGGAACTGTATTATATAAACTTTTCCAAAACATTGAAAAGGAAAGAATCCTCTGCAACTCATTCTGTAAAGCAAATATCACCTTGATCCATAAACCAGGAATGGACACAAAAAAGAAAGTAAACTCTAAGTGTTCTAAGTGTTCTCCATATATCTCTCCAAAAGGAATGTATTAATTTGCATTCCCACCAGCAGTGCAAAAGTGTTCCCTTTTCTCCACATCCTCGCCAAATCTAAAAATAGATATGCCATTCAATCCTGTAATTCCTCTACTGGGCATCTACCCAGAAGACCAAAAATCACATCATAGCAAAGATATGCTACCAGAATGTTCATTGCAGCCCTATTCACAATTGCTAAGTCATGGAAAAAGCCCAAGTGCCCATCGATCCACAAATGGATTAATAAATTGTGGTATATGTACACTATGGAATGTTATTCAGCCTTAAAGAAAGAAGAAGACTTTACCTCTTTCATGTTTACATGAATGGAGCTGGAGCATAATCTTCTTAGCAAAGTATCTCAGAAATGGAAGACAAAGTATCCAATGTACTCAGCCCTACTATGAAGCTAAACTATAGCTTTCACATGAAGGCTATAACCGAACTATACCACAAGACTATGGGGAAAGGACCAAGGAAGGGGAAGGGAGGGGGGAGATTTGGGTGGAGGGAGGGTGATGTGTTGGGCCACATCTATGGTGCATATTTTTATCTATAATAAAAAAAAAAAAAAAAAAAAAGATACTATAGAGAGGGAAGTATGGAGAATCTTCAAAGAGCTAAAAGTAGATCTTCCATTTGCTCCTGCAATACTATTATTAGGAATCTATCCAGAAGAAAACAAATCATCTTACCATAAGTACATCTGCACTAGAAAGTTCAATGCAGCTCAATTCACAGTCATCAAGATGTGGAATCAACCCAAGTGCCCATCATGTCATGAATGGATTAACAAACTGAGGTATACCATGGAATACCATTCAGCTATAAAAAAGATGGAGACTTTACACCTTTTGTATTTACCTGGATGGAGTTGAAGAACTCCATTCTTCTTAGTAAAGTATCATAAGAATGGAAAAGTAGGTATCCAATGTATGCATACCAATATGAAACCAATAGCTAAAGAGCTATACCCTCACGAGAGAAAAACAAAATTAAATTGAAGCAGGGGAGAAGGGGAGGTCAGAAGGGGGAAAGGGGAGGGGGAATGAGGATTGATAAGCTCTCATCTAATGTGCACAATGTAAGAGTATACAGCACACCTCCTGGTGAAGGGGTGAAGGGTTCAACTCTAACTTGAACTTTACCGTAGAAATCCAAATAATGTAACTTAATCATTTGTACCCATATTAATCTGAAATTTAAAAAAAAGTAAACAAGAATATTTCTTATGAATACACTAAATATTCCCAAAAACTATATTTGAGTATATTTCATAAAGCATTTTGCTGCACAAACATATTAATCATTTGTTGAAAGAAATGTTCAAATTACGCCCATCTTCAAATATATGAAATCTTTGTAAAAAATATCTACTTCCTATTTTCTCCCAAAATTTTCTAAGTATAAAACTCTGATATTAGTTCCTCTGGAATTATTCAAGTAATCATCATCAATGAATTATTACTAGTTCTACTAATTTGAACAGCTGCTTATACAGTCCAATTATTTACACACAGAGAATAAAGAGAAAATTTCTATTTCCATTAAATATAAAATACAAACGGTTATTTTCCTTTTGTATCATTTCCTTAGGTTCATTTCCTAATTGTTACTTTGGAAATTACCTTTATTAAATAAATTACTTCTATGTGAAACAGAAGTAGATACTCCCATACAAGATCAGGAAGATGTAACATCATACTCATCATAATAAGACATCTGTAACAGTTTCTAATTAATTAACAGAAGCTAAAGAAACAAGCCATTGTAATTACTAACATCTGTAGTTATTCCTCACGAGTGACAATTCAGAAAACTGAAATACATACGTAGAGTACACATAAAAAGTATTACTTTTCCTTTGGTCTTAATTTGTTCTCTGAATCTAAAGAGATCCTAAAGGTACAGAGTTTATTGACCTGGTTTCATTCAAGCAAATAATGAAGGCAAGAAACCTAAACTAGCATCCAGAAAAACACTTCAGGGTATGGATCTTTATCATGGGATCATAATAGAGACCCTGAAAAAATCACTACAACCTGGACAAGCTCTAAAACAAAAAGCCTCTTGCTCATTTCCTCTTGCTCTTTAAGTTCCGTACCTGTGGCCTAAGGTTTTGATGAGTCCTTTTGGTACAGGACCAGAAGAATGAGAAGGTTCAAAAGCAAGAAGGGATAAAAGAAAGAAAAAGAAAGAAAAAAAGAATGAAAAGAAAATAAAGAAAGGAGAGGGTGTGGGTAAAAGGGAATATTGACAAAAATAAGAGAGGCACAGAAAGAGGGAGACAGAGTAGGTGTACAGTAGGGTACTTTGACACAATCTTTAAAAAGCCCCAACCTCTGGGGGTGCCCGGTTGGGTGGTTCCCTTAAGTCAGCAGCTCTTTGCTAACCTGATCGGACACAGTACCCCCCCTCCACCAAGTAGAGAGGAAAGACAAAAAAAAATGCTATAAATCAAACCAAAAGAAGCAAACAGAAAACTTTACGGGATAAAATTGTGTGAAAAAACAAATAATAGGGGTAGAAACACTAGCAAAAATGAAGTTCTAATTATTGAAAAAGGCAGCAATGGGAAATTGTATTTAAACTAGAAAAATGGAGAAAGAAAAGAAAGGAAAAAAAAAGAAAAAATCTGTACATAAAAGGTGGAAATTAAAAAACAAAACAACAACAACAAAATAAACAAAGAACAAACAACCAAAAACAAAGCAGTATATATATCTTGTTGAATATTGTCTGGGCAACTGGTGGTCTTCTGGAGTATGAAATGTTAATCACAATGCTGATACGACTGGAGGCCTCAGCTGATTTCTCAAACCCCACCCTAAATCTCTCTTCAGCCCTCTTAAAAGGCACTTTAAACTTCTAAACTTGGCTAAGCAGAAGCTTTCCAAGGAAAGTGCTTGTCGCTGCTGAAGTGGCTATCCACTTACCCAGTGTGCCAAAAAATGGTCTCACTCTGCCAAAAAATGGTCTCACTCTGACCCTGAGGGTTAAGGCTGTAAAGCAGCTCAGTCCCCACCTTTAGGCTGCTCAATCACTAGGTTACCAGCTCCCACTTGATCCTTGCTCTGCAGAGGGTGGAGCTTGCCGGGGCCATTATCTCACAATGGCTCCCTGCGGCCCACAGCCAAACACCATTAGCTCCATCCAGCTCAGCGGCTCAGTCTGGGGCCCTAGACAATGCCCAAAGTTCTCCGCATTCCTGCTCAAGCTCTGCCCAAGGCAGTTCAACTGAGTGCCAAGTCCAAATACAAAACAGTTCACAGGTAAGGCCTTTCCAGTTTGCAGTCTCGCTGCTGCTGTACTTACAGCTGCCGGTGGGATTAGACAGATCAAACACACGCAACCACTTGTCAGTTTTCCACTGTTTTTGTCCTCCTCTTGGGGTCCAGAAGTCTCTCGCTGACTCCCTGTATCCTCAAAGGGATCCCACCAGCCAGAGATGCCTAGAGTCTTATTTCCCCAGACTCACGGTGCCCAGTTGCAGAGAAGCTGTTACTCGGCCACCATCTTATTCTCACTCCCTTTTTTTTTTTTTACCGGGACTATGTTTGAACCGCCACCTCTGGCATATGGGGCTGGTGCCCACTCCTTTGAGCCACAGGCGCCACTGTATTCCTCATCTTAATAAATGGTACTATCCCACAGGCGCCACTGTATTCCTCATCTTAATAAATGGCACTATCCCTCAACCCTGTTGCTCAAAATAAAAACCTAGGTGTCATTCTATATTCTTCTCTTTGTTTCTTTCCCTTCAATTTAATAAGTTAACAGGTCTTATATACATCAGTAACTAAATTTCTCTCAATTGTCCTCCACTTTAATTTACATGTGTAACATTTCTCCCTTGAATTACAGCAACTCTACTCTCAATCTTCAACTCTGCTATAGCCAAAGTAATCCCTCTCTGTGAAAAAGCTGACCATTTACTCTCCTGTTTCGAAAAAGTAATGTTTCATTCCTGCCAGCAGTACAGAGGTTTTCTCTTTTTCTCCACATCCATGCCAACATCTGTACTTTTGGGATTCTGTGATGCGAGCTATTCTTACTGGAGTTAGATGATATCTCAAAGTGGTTTTGATTTGAATTTCTCTGATGACTAAAGATGATGAGCATTTTTTCAAGTGTCTGTAAGTCATGTACCTGTCTTCTTTAGGGAAGGTTGTGCTCAAGTCTCTTGTCCACAATGAAATGCAATCAACTTTTTCTTTTCTTATTAATAAGTTTGAGTTCTCTGTGGATTCTGATTATCAAACCTTTGTCAGAAACATAACCTGCAAATATCCTCTCCCATTCTAAGGGCTTTCTGCTTGCTTTACTTCCTATGTTCTTGGCTGTACAGAAGCTTTTTAATTTGATTAGACTCTAGTAATATATTTTTGGTGTTGCTTCAATTGCCCAGGGGGTCCTCCTCATAAAGTATTCTTCCAGGCTAATTTCTTCAAGAGTTTCTCCTGCACTCTCTCCAAGAATATTTATAGTTTCATGTCTTAAGTTTAAATCTTTTATCCAGTGAGAGTCAATTTTTGTTCATGGTGAAAGGTGTGGATCAAGTTTCAATCTTCTATAAGTTGCCAGCTAATTCTCCCAGCACCATTTGTTAAATAAGGAATCTTTCCCCCAGTATAGATTTTTGATATGCTTGTCAAAGATCAAATGATGGTAAGTGTCTGGATTAATCTCTTGTATCTGTTCCATACATCTACCTCTTTATTTTGAGCCAGTACCATGCTGTTTTGATCACTATAGATTTATAGTATAGTCTGAAGTCTGGTGGCATGATTCCTCTTGATTTCTTTTTATTTTTGAGTAATGTCTTGGCTATTCAAGGTTGTTTCTGATTACATATAAAATGAAGTATTATTTTTTCAAGATCTTTAAAGTATGACAGTGGAGTTTTAATAGGGATTGCATTAAAATTGTATATTGCTTTGGATAGTATGGACATTTTAACAATGTTGATTCTTCCTAGCCATGAGCATGGTATGTTTTTCCATTTGTTAACATCTTCAGCTATTTCTTTTCTCAGTTTTTCATAGTTACATTTCTTTTGGAAAGGAGTTTGGAGAACACTCAGGGATCTAAAAGTAGACCTGTTGTTCAACCCTGCAATTCCTCTACTAGGTGTCTATCCAAAAGACCAAAATCACTTTACAACAAAGATATTTGCATCAGATTGTTCAATGCAGCCCAATTCATGATTGCCAAGTCATAGAAGAAACCTAAGTACCCATTGACCCATGAATGGATTAATAAATTGGATTAATATATACCATGGAATATTATGCAGCCTTAAAAAGACTTTACCTCTTTTATGTTTACATGGATGGAGCTGGAACATATTCTTCTTAGCCAAGTATCTCAATAATGGAAGAAAAAGTATCCAAAGTACTCAGTACTATTATGAAACCAATTTATAATCACTCACACTTTCATAAGAAAGATAAATCACAACTATAGCCCAGATGAAGGAGGGAGATGAGGGTAGAGATTCGATGGAAGGAGGGTAAATGGTGGGACCATTCCTATGGTTCATACTACAATGGTAAATCTATAGGTAAAGGCTATATTAACTAGTTAAGTGTAAGCACTCCTAATTGTATGTAAAATCAGCACATTGTACCCCATAAATGTATCGATGTATACATGATCTATGTATTTATGACCTAATAAAATAAATAAATAAATAAAAAGTAATGTTTCCTCTTAGCATAATTTTCAAAGCCTTACTCATACAGGCCATATACAGGCTATTAAGTCTGTTTCTAGACTCATTTGCTGCAACTCTCCATACATAGCCTAAGACGGACGTGCTTGTTTCTCAAAGGTCACAAAATATTTCATGCAGCATACTTTGCCTGGTGTATGGTCCCATCTGCTTTATCTGGTAAAAATCTATGCCTTCAAGAAACATATCTTTAGTCTGTCTTCTCTGTGCTGCCGCCATAAAACTTAGTCTACCATACCTCTATTGTAGCAGTCACTTCCAAGGGGATGAATCAGATACATTCCACAGAGTAACCAAAGATCAGGGATAATATTCTCTTTTCCCCTACCCAATAATTAAGAATATAAGTACAGGATTCAAGAAAACAAGCTCACAGAAAACCCAAACCTCAAAATTCTTTACAATCGATTTTATAAGACTCAACTTTGTTAACTTCTCATATGAAACATTATGTGCATCTTTTACATTATTTCTTCAAACCAAGAATTATATTTGAGTCAGGAGATCATTTCTGCTGAGCAACACTTGATTAACTGATACAAAATATAACTCTCAACTATGCAAATAGAAGTCAACATATTTAATACCAAGATAAAAAATAAGCCTAAGTCTTTTACTTAAAATATCAAAGACATAGTTCTTTCTTTTAAATTTCTTTCTCTTCCTCCTTTTAGAGGTAATAATGGTACCCTGCCTTCCTTTGAGACACTCCCTTCTTGACTTCTGGTGGCTGACAATCAGGATATGCAAGTGAGCAGCCACAGGTCAGAAAGAAACCCACATTCCCATTACAGAGAAAAGAATTGGTTCAGAAGTAAACTGGTGACCTCAGTCAGGAATATCAGAGTTCATCCCAGAAGATTTTTCTTTTCCCCTGGAAGAACTTGCAGGAAGAAGTTCTGGTATTGAGTACAGAGAAACAGTTAAGTTTGGAACTTCAGCATACACTTTTCCCTGATTATATGAAGAAAGCCTATCTAGGAATCAGAAATGAGAGAAAAAGGCTAGGCACAGTGGCTCATCTCTATAATCCTAGCACTCTGAGAGGCCGAAGTAAGAGAATCACTTGAACTCAGGAGTTTGAGACCACCCTGAATTAGAGACCCCTGTCTCTACAAAAAAAATAGTAAAACTAACCCACATGGTGATACATGCCTGTACTCCCAGCTACTCAGCAGACTAAGGCAGGAAAGATCGCTTGAGTTCAGGATTTGAGGTTGCAGTGAGCTATGATGATGCCACTGCACGTCAGTGGGGTGACAGAGCGAGACTCTGTAATCAAAAAAGGAAAAAAAAAAAAAAAGAGAGAGAGAATGAAGAGAAATAAAAAGAGAGGGGGATGGGTAAAAGAAAGAGAAGAGGAAAGAAAAGTAAAAACTAGGGAAATAGAGATTAAGAGAGAAAGAAAAAAGATAAAGACAAAGAAAAAGATAGAATGACATCATATGAACCTATATAGCCAAGCCAGGGACTTAGGCAGTTTTATTCCTGAACAGCTCAGGTGAAAAAGTCAATAAATTATCTTTTTGCTCACTTTGAGCAAAACAGTAATAAATAATTTTAGAATTTTAAAATGATCCTTAGCTTAATCAACTTACAATGGTTTTAAGAAAACAAAACAAAATTATCCAATATGACATTCAATCAGAAAAAGGCCAGAAAAGCATTGTAGGACAGTTAAGAACAGTATCTAATTATGATCTCAGTGAAAAAAAAGAAAGAAAGACATCACCCACCATCCTCAACAGCACTTTTCTGAAACATAAAAGTTTCTACCTGGTAAAAGGATCCAATGTGAAAGATGCACTACTCTACTATCAAACATTCTGTTAATATCTACACTTTCTCCCAAGGTTTTTATTACTACTTACGCTCTTGATATCTGGCAGGATCAATATCTACAGCCATAGGACGTCAAATAGTTTATTTTTTTACATATAAAGACACACTGCATTTGAAAGTGTTATTCTCCAATTATTGTCAGTCATTATGAATGTGCAAATTAAATCACACTGAGAAATCACTATGCACAATCATTAATGGCTAACATATAAATAATACATTAAAATATAAGTAGCTAAAAAAATTTAAAAAATAATGAAAGCACCAAATTCTGGTTAGTATGTGGAGAAACTAGATAACATTGAATTGTGGGCATATAAAATGGTAAATCTAAAAAATAATGGTAGTTTATTAAAAAAAAAAGACATGGAACTGTACTGTGACTCAGCAACGCATTCCTAAACATTTATCACAGAGAATGAAAACTTACGTTTACAAAGAGCCTGTACACCTATGTTTCTAACGGATTTATCTATGTTGTGAACAGAACTATGTCACCTCAAAATTGATATTTTGAAATCCTAACCCCCAGTGTAACAATGTTTAAAGACAGGACTCTTCCAGGGGGTAATTATGGTTAAATAAAGTCATTAGCTAAAATAACCAAAAAATGAAATATAGAGACATACAAAAATGCATTCATAAATACTTAAAGTATGAAGGAATACATGTATTTTTTTTTTTTTAAACTCCCTTACTGTAATTCCTTAGTGTGTATGTATGTCTCTGTGTATGTATGTCTCTGTACTATTTAGCGGACCTCTCACATGTAGTATTTAAAAATAATTTTTCCAATGTAAATCGATTTATAATACAAACCACACATCAAAATATAAGCTCTATAAAACGCTCACCTCACCTCATCTAAGTCTTGGATATACACTGGCTTTTCCTCCAAGCTGATTGGCATTGGTTCACTGTAGGGAATCCTTACTTCTTCATAAAGCTTGTTATTCTCTCTCTGGATTCCTTCTGGTAAAATCATCTATAAACATTAAAAAAAAAAAAAAAATCTAATAACAATAAAAAATAACACATTTACTCTGGTAAAGATTCTTTAATTAAAGAAAGAGAGAAAAATACTACTGTTCTATGCCAGAGCACCGGTAAATACATGTAGCTAATTTGAAGAAAAATAAAACTAAATTAAGAAAGGAAAACAAGCAAACATAAAAAACCACACACACATAAAGCATTTATGTATCACAGATCTCATCTAACATATAGGCCACAACATGGCAATCAATCTTTAAGTATTATCTACCTTAACTAGATGGTATTTTCTAAAGACAAATGTACTCATTTAACTAGGAAAATGTACAATACATAATAATAAGTTTAGTTAAACAATGATGCCACCGATAAAACTCAAAAATACTAATTTTACAAACAATGAAAAGAAAGTATGCTCTGAATACCTATCTATGTTAGCTTTACATACATTCATACTGTTATTATCTAATTTCCCTCAATATTTTAAAATAAAATTTAGCATAGTCTAGTCAACTAGAACTAGATTCACAAAGAAAACAGGGAAAAGCTACATGTCATTTACTCAGAATATTATCAAAAAATGGTTACATACAATTGTATACATACCTTTGCACCAGCAATGAATGCCGATGTTTTCATGGCTTCAGCCTGGGAGTCATAAACATGGGGATAACGTATTTTTTCAATGTCTGCATCTCTCTGCCTGCTCAGAATTGGAACGCTTCTAGCATTCAGTAGTGCCTGCTCTCTAAAAATATAAAAATCATTGGCCAAATTTAAAATCTTTATCTTGAAAAGGAAAGAAGACACTAAAACAAGTGTCTTGTTAAACATAAATACTTGTAATATTATTTCAGGCAGCCTTCTGTCATAAAAGAGAAGAAATTAAACTATGATATTAGAAATCCTGAAATTTTCTGAGCAACCAAACAGGATTCAGCACAATTTTGGATGTTATTTTTCAATAACACCATCCAAAAATTTGACTAAAGACTCTTTATTTATAATTTTGTTTTTTCAGAGTTCAGAGATATTTAACAAGGCATCAATTCCATTTTAAAAGTAGATTGCAGTATTTAAAGCATCGACTGCAATAATGCCTTTATTTAATTTTCCTTCTAATTCTAATTAACAACATGGAGATCATTAAGCTGAGAAGGAAAACAAAAGTTGCAAATAAATTTATGTAAGTTTTATAAATCTCAACCTACTGGTGTGTGCACAGCACCTAAAAATAACTTATTTCTATAATCTGAATCTCTCATCTATGTGAATGCAACCAAGAATATTCTAATTAAGCAGATCATTGCTTTCTTATCCCAGAAAATTAGGTTTTCATACAACAAAATTCTTTTCTTATAAGAAAACGTGACTAGAAATAAGATTCGTCTAAATTACTCATGCTAAACCAAAAAATCATAATGATACGTAAAAGTAGCAATTACAACACACACATTTTCCAGCTTCCAACCTTCATTACCTGTGAATCCGCAATTCCTTAGGATCAAAGCACATAACACCTTCTGAAACATCTAAATCTTCCCCAGCCTTTTTTTCTCGTCTGGCAATTCTTTTTTCTTCACGGCGATATTGTTTCATTAACTGCTTTTCTTGTACTGACTGAATAGTGACTTGGCAACCATAATTGGGTTTAGCATTTTCTCCTAAAATTTTTTTACAATTGTCTACAAAGAAAAGTTAAGAAACATAACATTTAACAAATTATAACGTTAATTAACCTTCAGGAAAACGACTTCTAATGCCCCTACCAAAACATAAAAGCATAAAAGATGTTTTAAGAAAACATTTTTATGAATTACAATATCTAAATAATATTACACATGTAGCTAAAGAAAACTCAGCTGTATTTTCTTCCTAAGAAAGACTAAACAGTTTAATCGGTTACATTACAAATTCTTACATACAACATTAGGAATCTAAAAATACAATTTCATAATTTTGAAATAATTTCTATTAATATAATTTCAATGAATATGATAATCATCAATGTTAACATTCACTATTAATATAATAAAATAAAACTATAAGTTAAAATAACATTCCCCTATTAACAGGCCTTATTCCTGTTAAGCTGCACATATACCACTTATTTATTTGTAAGTGAAATAAAATTCATTAATTAATATTAATATTAGGACATATTTAAGATAATGACCAATGCAATCAAGGTAAAAGTATGGTCTGCCTTTTCACAGAAACACATTTACAAAAAAAAAAAAAAGAAAGAAAAAGAAGGGAAGAAGGTCAAAACCAGTGAGGGGAATCTGACCAACCAAAACTCAACATTTACAAACTCAATTTAGGTTTGTAGTTGGTCAACTCAATCACTCAGGAAGAAAACATTTTCTTCCATGGATTATCTTCCATGTTTAGTTAATCTTGGTAAGGAGCAGTATCTTAACTTCCTGCAACCCTAAAAGCAGTAAAAAGAATGTGTTTGAAAGCAATCCCAGTCAATAAGCAGGACCTAGTTGCTTGTAGGCATTGGTGCAAGGCTAGGAAAACAAGAAAGAATGAGACTTGGTCTATATTCTGATGGAACACAAAGCAAGTTATTTTACCAAATCTCAAGATCCAGTACAGAACAGAAAAGGAATTGATTACAGCACCAAGGTAGGGAAATTAGCTTTTTAATTCATTCTACGTCAAATCTTCACAATTCTCAGACACTTAATCACTGCCTCATTACATGATTTTAAGTAAGTCAATTAACTCCCAGTCATAGGAAATAATCACCTGTACAATGGCTTTATAAGTCTTAAAAAAAGAAAGTTTGTCTCAAAGTCTTAAAATAAGATATAATCCCATTACATTATGACTAAATGTTATAGTTCTAAAAAATGTATTTTCCTAAGTAAGTCTTATACATCTTAACTTCTAAGTTAGTCTTATACATCTGGTTTAACAACATTTATAATGAACTTTCAGTATCAGAAAAAGAATGAAACATTCCAACAGTTTTCACATGTCCACTGATGAGCTCACATGTGCATATAAGGAAGTAAAAGTCAGGGGAAATCAAGCAGGGGAAGGGGGATGTGGGGAGGGGCAAAAACCCACCTAATGGTAAAACGAACACGTGGGCCCACTTATAGACGTGACTCAAGCCCTATAAAAGTGATCAATATAAGCAAAAACATTCATACCCACTCAATAGTTTGAAATTAAAAAAAGATTTTAAGTGTGAAATTGTAACTATTTTCAGTGACACCCTATGCTATGCTAATATCATTAACATTTAAAGCAAATGTGATAGTAATTAATGCTGTTGCATATACTTATAATTATTTACATCAAGAAATTACAATAATATAAAGAAAACATGTCTACCTGACTGAAAGCTTTTTAATATCTAAATTAGAATATGCTAAAATCTCAGCTGGCATAGCAGCTCACACCTGTAATCCCAGCACACTGGGAGGCTGAGACTAGCAGATTGCGTGAACTCAGGAGATCGAGACCAACCTGAGCAAATCTCTCTATTTTCTTCTCTAATAACAAAAAAATTCCTGGGCACTTGTGGTGGGCACCTATAGTCCCATCTACTCAGGAGGCTGAGATAAGAAGATCACTTGAGCCCAGGAGTTTTGAGGTTAGTGTAAGCTGTGATGACATTCTGGCACTCCACCCCAGAGGACAATGAGACTCTGTCTCAAAAAAAATTACACCAGAATCTTGTAAGACCAAACATAATAGGAAATTTTTAAAATCAAGTTGTAAAATAGCAAATGTTTAAATGCATGATTCTTCTTGGTCGATTAGACTTACTATAGAGACAGACAAGCAGAAATAAAACTTAATTCTAACATAATGGGAATAGTGATTAAGTAACAAGAGTCCGGTGATTCTTTTTTTCAGGAGTATTTCCTTACTCTTCCCCCACCAAAAGAAAAAAACTGTAGGGAAAATAATTTTTAATGTATACATACCAAAAACTTCACTAAAAAATATGCTGGCTGCCAGCTTTTTTTAACACAGTTTTCAGAAAAAATCAAAATCTATTTGTTTAAATGCCCCGATTTTTATTTCTAAGAATATAATTTTTTTTTTAGATAGTAGCAATATCAAAAATGATCTAACATGGAATAAAAAAATAAAATAGTTTAAAAAAGAGTAGAAAACACCTCAGGGAAGCCTGACAGTTCAATGTTTTTAACAATTCTAGTTTAATATTTAAATTTAATATTTTGAATTAAAAAATTGGTTGCTTCTCAGAAGTTATCCTAATGAAATAAAATCTATAGAACACAATGAACATAAATGAAACTCATCAACTAGTTTTCAAATAAACATCTGAAGCTGAACTTATATTGAACTTTATGTTAATAAATTATGAGTATTAAAAGCTGGAATCAATAAATAACTTATGTTAACATTTAGGAGACTGACAAAATGGAACACCAAATCCTCAGAATATTTCAGCTCATTCCTTTACTTCCGATAGACACCCATATGAAATGCTCCTAAACCTTCCTGACTTACTGCAATCTATCTGACTAGGCACTATCCAAAAGGCAGAAGCCTTGGAGCCTTGGAGCAAGACAAGTATGGAAGTATTCAACATAAAGATGTGCAGAAAGTCAAAGTCACTAATTCAAATCTTCCATGTTTCTAGCAATCTAAAAGCAACTCTAGGCTTCTGAGAACTTTTATTAGTAATCAAGGAAATCCATAAGTAACAGAGAAAATCTGTAAGAAATTTTAGACTTAAACCAAGCCTGCCTTTATCATTTCCTTTTAGTACTATCAATCATAAATGTAAAGATGATATTAAATGCATAAAGAACAGACGTTGAATAGTTGGAAGAAAGGTGTCTTAATTTCTTGTGCTCATATAATTTTTTAAAAATCCAACTGGCAAGGAATATTTGAGTCAACGTAAAACAAACTGTTTTCAAACCTGACACTGCCGTCATTTGTGTCATGATTAAGTCAGGCATTTTTTATAATTTTGGTTTCCCAGGCAACTTTCCCTAATTGTTCCAGATTTTTAAATATATGTAGTACATGACACTGTAAGTGTTCAATTTCCTGACCGTAGTACATGACACTGTAAGTGTTCAATTTCCTGACTGTGATAACTGCATTTCAGTTAACTAGGACACATTTTTCTTATATATATACTGATTATTTTATAGGTGAAGTAACATGACGCCTGCAACTTCCTGTCATTCTTCAGCAAAAATTTTATAAGTAGGGATGTAGGTATACATGTGCTGTTGAAGGGGGTGGGGGTGGGGAAATGTTACTAAACAGTGTATATACATGAAAGGCATGCAAACGTCCACTGTATTTTTCTTGTAGCTTTACTACAGGTTTTAAAGTTTTCAAGATAAAAAATTGTAGAGAAATTATATTATACTAGTTGGCCCAGAGTATTTCAAGAATCTGCTGTTTAAAAAAAACTTTAAATGCCATACCTGAACATTGCCATAATGCCCTCCTACTGAGGTCATTTACATTTGTTTCACAATCTTTAATAAGTAAAATCTACTTAACAGAATGGTTTCAGTAAATTACATAATAGAATCAAAGGATATAAAAAGTGCAATTATATTTTAAAAGTTTGCTAACTAATAAATCTTTCCTTTAAATTACAATTACCACTAGGTATTATCTTACCTTGAAGAGCCTGAAATTTATGATCATTTGAGGAATTAAGAAATCTGTCCACAATTGTAATTCTATTCTGGAGAAGCTTCTCAATAAGTTCAAGTCCTTCAGGTCCCAGCAGTTCAAATAGCTTATAAAAAAAAGAAAAGTAAACAAGTAAAACACCTGTTACCTCAAAATTGAACTATTTCAAGTTATTAACATTGTATTCAGCAGAAGTGTAAAGCCAATTAATACAGAAGTACCCCCCAAATTTAAGAAAAATTGTAACTTATATGGTGGTATGATTGTTTACACCCCTAAGGAGCTTTATGAAGGCTATATGCAATAACATAATTAAAGAACATTATTCAATGTTTTCAAACAATTCTGATTTAAATACATACTCAATCATAGAATAAAAAATTATTACACTTGGTTTTTCTTGGGATAAACAAACAAAATTCTAAGATTTATTTAATCTGCTTTCAACATACTCAGAATCCAGCGTACTATTTTTCTTACAACTTAATACATAACAGCTGTCATTTTAGAGGTAAAGAATTATTAGAATGTTTTAATGAATCATGACTACATGCCAAATTTTTACATTATTTTAAATGCTTAATAAATCCAAAATCTAAAACATAGTGCTGTAAGTGCTTTATATAACTTTGTAAAATTTTTACATCATTTCCCACTCTTTTGCAGAGTTGTTGCCAAAGATTAAGTAGATTTCAGAGTTAGAGAACCAGTGCTATGATAAGAGACTTTCAATTATTTAACTTTACAACTCTTCTAAAAAGCCTTTAGATGGCCCCAGGTGTGATTTGGGAATATTTATATTTTTCATGTTCAGAAATGTTATACTCTAATTTTGAATGTGATGATGTTAAGTGCACAAAATTCTAACTGTTCTCAGAGAATTCACATAATAAAATCATAAAATAGAAATTTATGTTGTGTATATGCAGGATAGAAAACATTAAATGTTTTAAAAATCGTTTCTTTTTCCTGTTCATTTTTTTGAAGTTATGCTCACAAAAGGACAGTGAAAGAAACAAAATGAATTGTTAAAAATGATCATGTCCTGGGCAGCTCCAGTGGCTCAAAGGAATAGGGCGCCAGCCCCATATACGGGAAGTGGCAGGTTCATACCCGGTCCTGGCCAAAAACTACAAAAAAGAAAATAAAGAATGATCCTGTCTTATCAATTCTAAATAGATCAGCCAATATTTACTGAACTTACTATATGCCAGGTACTATGATAAACACTTTACTAACACTACCTAACAAATGCTCCTAATAATCTTTAAAATTAAAGTACTATTATTTTGGACTTAAGAAAATAAACCTTTAGAAAACTTACACAAATTGCCCAAAGTTACACAGCTAATAGTAGAGTTGAATTTCAAAATGACATCTATCTGAATATAAACTTCAAGAATTTTCCACTATATCATGCTAACACTTTTGAATATTTCCCAGAATATGGTGACACTGAAATGACCCTGAAATATATTGCGATAAAAAGATATCAAGTTAGATAACATAAAAGATATCAATTGTAGTTAAGACTACTTTAAAAAGGGAATAGGCAGAGGAAGCAATAGAATGGCAAGACAACAAAAAATACCATTTAAAATATATGGAAAGTAAATATATAACTTAAGACACCACCCACTCCACACCAAATGTTTCTTAAAAGATTTATAAATTGACAGTAATCAACATAAACTTCTAGGAATTAGCAATTTGTAAATATGAAATCATGTTCATATAGAAAAATACGCCCGGCTATTTTTTGTTGCAGTTGTCGTTGTTGGTTAGCAGGCCTGAGCCAGCTTCAAACCCACCAGCCTCTGTGTATGTGGCTGGCCCCTTAATTGCTGTGCTATGGGCGCCAAGCCCACAATCAACATTTTTAAGACAGGCATTAATAAGCTTTTTTTTTTTTTTATAAGACACTCTTTATTTTACATATTAATAATTATTCATTTAAGTTCAGCACCCATAGCACAGTGGTTATGAGACTGGCCACATACACAGAGGCTGATGGGTTCGAACAGGCACAGGCCAGTTAAACAATGACAACTGCAAGAAAAACCTAGGCGGGCATTGTGGTGGGTGCCTGTGGTCCCAGCTACGAGGGAGGCTGAGGCAAGAGAATCGCTTGAGCCCAAGAGTTTGAGGCTGCTGTGAGCTATAATGCCACAACACTCTACCAAGGACGATACAGCAAGACTCTGTCTCCAAAATTAACTAATTAACTTATTTATTTATATTTTGAATTTTACATAGAAAAATCTCAACTTCGTAACACCTGAATATCAAAAATAAGATTTTCTTAATTATCGCATCTCACATGAATCTAAGATAACCAGTGATCTCGCCAAATCCAATGGTCTTTTTTCTGAGGGCTAATTATAAAACCATTCACAGTTTTTGACACTCTGTCTCCCTGATCACAATTCTTTCTCCTTTCTCAACATTTCTTGCTTCTAATATCATGAGTTTCTTCCACGGCTCAAGCCATGACCTTTCATTTCATTCTATTTTTCCCCTAAGAAGGAATTTATCCAATCTCAGGCACAGAGCCACCCAGCAGAGCCACAAAGTCTGTGCACTACACAACTCCAGGAGACAATGAGCTCACAGACTCCAGTATGAAAGGTACCCATAGAAATAGACCACCCCGCAGCGTTTGTCAGAATGAGTCATTTAAAGAAAAATGCTCCTAGAGTACCTAGAACATAAGAGGGTCAGTATTTATAGTTATTATTATCTTCACTAAGCCATTAGCCAGAGTAATTATTTTAAAACATGTCCTTCCTCAGTTCAAACCCCATGACTTCAGATCTCAGTTAAAGCCAAAGTCCTCAAATATGGCATAATATCCCCATATGTACTCATTTCTTTATGATCTCACTTCCTTCCACATTCCCTTTAATGCTCATTGCTCCAGCCACTCTAGCCTTTTACTATACCCCCCTACTTTACACCTGATGTTCCCCCCAATTAAAATACTTTAACAGATATTTATATGGATTATTCCCTTAATTCCTTCAGAGGAAATGTTGCCTTAACAGAGTGACCTTTTCTAATCAATCTAAAAATAGTCACCCCATCCTCTTTCCTTATACTTATACCATCTGACAAGTATATTGTGTATTTACTGTTTGCCTTCGTTCCTGCACCTCCCCCACTACACATTAGAATGTAAGCTCTTAAGAAGACGACTTTCACCTGTTTATCTCTCCTATACCAAAGTTATCTAGAAACATTACCTGGCACAGAAAATGTTACCAAATTTGAACTGAAAATCTCATAAATGATGACCACAATGGAAATGAATCATAAGCCCATTTACCTACTTTAGTTTTTCCAAATTTAGTCTTATATAGTCCTGCCCTTATAAGTTTTGTAAGTACTAATGAATTTCACCTTAAAATAACATACTCTGGGCCAGATGTGATGACTCACACCTATAAGCCCAGCACTTTGGGGAGGCTGAGGAGGGACAATCATTGGAGGCCAGGAGTTCAAGACCAGTCTGACCAACACAGCAGAACTCCCATCTCTACAAAAATTAAAAAATAAATTAGCTAGATGTGATGGCTTGCACCTATAGTCCTATACTGTACTCTAACCTGTGTGATACAGCAAGACTCTGTCTCAAAAAAAAAGAGAGAGAGATACTCTGGTTTCATATAATGTACTAGAACCTCCATAGTTGACCACGTCCCACACTGAATACCACCACAAATTGACCTAATTTTCATGGACTGAATATGTACCATATGAATGTATCAGTATAGTAGGCCTAGTTCCTTACGTTGACCACCTCTGTATGTTGAGCAATTTGTTATAGCCCCTTGGTGGTCAACTTATAGAGGTTCCGCTGTATGTTAGTTTTTATAAATATTAACACTAAACTGGTAGATTATAGCTCTCATAAGATCAAACATGGAAAAAAATACCCACAACTAAAATCATCATCACATTCCTCAAATCAGCTTTCTCTTCTCATCACCAATTCTATTAGCTATACCTCAATCACTCAGTGAAATTCAAGTTCAAAATATTCTGATCAAGATTTATTCTTTACTCTAGTTCACTTAATATCAAATCACATTTTAAGTCAATTGATTGTTCTTCTTTTAAAATATCATAAAAGTAGACAATTTTAAAATTATATGAAAGAAAGTTTATAGAATAAAATTACAAATAGTCCTTAGATATATCAAAACACAAAGATGCTCAGCCTCGCTTGTCATGAAAGTTAGTACTGTATTTGTTTTTGTTAACTTTCAGATTATCAAAAATCCAATAGCTTCATAAACTCTTTATTAGCACAATTAAGAGGAATCTAGACAATATCAAACACTGCTTAAAAAAGCAAAAACTAGTGCAGTCACCCCAAAAAGGGGCAATTTGGCATTATCTACCAAAATTCCAAAAGCACATGCCCTTTGACTTACAAAATACTATGTATCTATAAAATAGAATGAGGATGCTCTTTGTATTCTAAAATAAAAGGATCTTCTGATTGTGTAAAAAAACAAATAGAACTGACTGAATATTTATGGTATATTTTACTCCTTTTCAAACCATTTAGCCCTGAGTCACTTCTAAAAACTTAGTTCAATCTTCACACTTTAAACATATCATAATTATGAGAGATCAACTTCCAGCATGAAATCATAAGGAGCCCTGTAGACTGTTCCTCGGGAAAACTAGGGAAAACTATAGCAAAACAACCACTCAAAGTCTCTGGAAATGGCCCAAAAGGCCATTTGAAAATATCTATTCAAGAAAGTCTACACTCAACATGAAAATCAGAAGTCTATGCCATTTAAATCAAAACCACCCTCTCCCTTTCCCTTCCCAGATCATCAAGGCAGAGACACCACCCCTGATTGCTGAAGCCCAGAACAGAGTTCAGTCTACCTGCAGCTCCCAGACAAAGGGCTTTCTTCTTGGAAGAATGCATTTCCCAATTTGTCCCCATCCATCTATTCTGAGGCTCAGTCTCCAGCAAGTACAGTCATGAAGTGGGGGTTTCCTTCTTCTAGCCAGACCCCAGTCATGGGATAGAGGCTCTATCTTTGGGTAAAACTCAATGCAAAATGCAGGGGCTCTCACTCTTAACCTGGCTCATCAAAAGGCAGTCATTCCACACCACGTAAAACAAATCAAGGAAACCTTAGGCTACTGCCCACCCTCTGTACTATGTGAGCAGATCCTCAGAGAACAGCCTGCCATTGTCCCCACACCCAGCTTCAGAGCTGTTCCTCAGAGATTTTACCTAGGGGAGAGGTAAGCCATAACACAATTCCAAGCTGGAGCCCTGGCATGCACCGACTGTCCCAGCCACTCAGGAAGCTGAGGCAGGAGGATCACTTGAGCCTAGGAGTTCAAGGCTGTATACAGGACAGTATGATCATGCCCACAGATAGCCACTACACTCCAGCCTGGGCTCCAACGTGAGACCTCATTTCTTAAACAAAAAACACAGCTACCAATATTTCCAAAGGAACTGACCTCATTTGCAACAAGGCATGACGTCTAAGGGCTGTCTCTCAAAAACTTCTAAGCTTGTTGTAAACTGCAATTAGGAGATAATTCACAGATTCAGAGACTAGGCTGCAGAGACAGAATTGAGTAAAGAGATAACTGGGACAGCCCTGTTGGGATCATAATATGTATTAAGAATGATGTTTGACATTTTTCTTTCAAAGGGACCATAAATACTGATTAGTCTGTGAAGCAATTTATGCCTCATGGAAATATTACTAACAGAGCAATAAGCTTGCAAACATCAGAGTTTAAAAGCTGGTGTGAAAGAAAGGAAAATGTGAAAGAAAAAAGGACCCTACAAAACTACTCTTCCTAAGGAATAGGTTGGCATACCCAATGATGCTCTCTGAAGAATAACATCAGAAACTAAACACCATGGAATGAGAGGGGATGAAACCGTCTTCACTAACAAACAAGCAAGTACCAATTACTAATACCACTAAGGGCAAGGGACAGAAACCCAGAACAGCCATATTGTATTATTTAAAATGTCCATTTACTAACAAAAAATAATGAGACTTACAAAGAAACACGAAAGTATGAGCCACCCTGGGGGGGGGGGGGGGGGATAGCACACAATAGAAAATGCCTATGCAAGTGATCAGATGTTAAATATAAAAAGGCCTCAAAGTAGGCATTATAAATATGTTCAAAGAACTTAAAGGAAACTAAGATTAAAGAATTAAATCAGACTAAACAAGTAAAGACAAATTAAAATCCAATAGGGAAAAAAAAAACCCAGAAATTTTTAAAAGAATAAAATGGAAATACTGAAGTTAAAAGTATTATATAATAACTGAACTAAAAAATTAATTAGAAAGGCTCAACACTAGATTTGAGCTAGAAGAAAAGAGAAATTGGCAAACTGAAAGAGATTACGATATTCAAAGAACAAAAGAAAAGCAGAAGAGAACACATGAAGAGAGATTCAAGAGTAATGTGAAACATCATTAAGTGCATCAAAATACACAATCAGAGCTACCAAAGGAGAGAAAAGAGCAGAAGAATATTTGAAAAAATAATGACTTAAAACTTCTCAAATTTATTGAAAAACACTAACTCACACATTTAGGAAACTAAATGAACTTTAAGAATGATAAGCACAAGGAAATCCAGAAACACATCCTCATAAAAGTGCTAAAAGTTATAGACAAGGAAAAAGATCCTTAAAACAGCAAGACAAAAATAATCCATCACTTAAAAGGAAACCCCAACAAACTAACTGCTGACTTCTCAGCAGAAACAATGAAGGCTAGCAAGCCAGAAATGGTAGAATAACATATTCAAAGTATTTTAAAAAAGAAAGAAATAGAAAAGAAAAAAGAAAACCATAAACCTGCCAAACCTGTCAAAACATCCAGCAAAGCTATCATTCAAAAATGAAGGCAAAATAAAAATATCACCGTATATACAAAAACTAAGAGAATTTGTTGGTAGTAGGCCCATCTCACAAGAAATATTAAAGGAAGTTCTCAAGATGAAAAGCAAGTGACTCCAGATAGTAATTCAAATCCACAAAATACTTTATAAATTATACAGGATGTGTGTGTGTATATATACATAAACTCACACATATACACATATATATGAACAGAGGACCAAAATACATGACTTAAAAACTGACAATACAAAAATGAAAAGATTAATATGCAAATCAATAATAATAGTTAAAGGTTTTAATATCACACTTTCAGTAATGGACATAAAACTAAGCGGAAGATGGGCCAGGAGGGGTGGCTCATGTCTGTAATCCTGGCACTCTAGGAGGTCAAGGCAGGTGGATGGGCTGAGCAATCATTAAATTAACTTAAAGTAGTTCTTCAATACATTAAGGAATGAGAACAATCAAAAAATTAACCACCAGACTAAGTTCCTGAGAACATGTACAAAATAAAACAGCATTTCTTCCTTATTTCTTCCTTATTCTTCCTTATTTCTTGTTAAATGCAACACATTTAACAGATGAATGCACAGTTTGAAAGGTAGTGGCCAATTTCCATTATGCGGTGAATTATACCATTGTTATTCTAACAGGAACAAAGCTATAGTGGATACTATATTCCCAACACAGTATCAAATGTATCACAGATACTGCAATGCCACAAAAGCAAAATAAAAAATGTTAGACTTTTAAAATAATGTTAATATGGGAAATTACACTACAAGTCCTATAAAAATTGGTTAAAAAAAAATATATATATATATAATGAACCTAAATATAATAATAAATTTACACCTGTTCTCAAACTGGGTTATGAAGAGATAAACAGAGTTTATCTGTGAAACCACTGAATAAATAGGGCAAATCTACTTGGATTACAGATTACTCAAAAGATTTAGAGCAAAACATTATTTTCAAGCACAACATAATTCTGGTAATGTTATTGAAACCATGCTTCTCAAATGAGTTAAAAATCTTGAATAAATAAGTAATCACTGAAACAGGATTAAAGCAAATAAAATTTCAATATTTACAAAAGGTTTGTCAGTTCCATTCTGTTTCCACCTCATGAACACTAAATAATTTACTAAAAGTCAAAAATGAATCTATCTAGATCTAGAATTCCAAAAAGACCTTTGACAAATCTGAATGGTCAGATTTATAAACTGGAGCAAATGGGAAAGACATTCCTTTTTAAGCAAGCTCATTTGTTTGCATATCAAGAAGAAATAAACATTTTTCACAAACAGCAATACCTGAAACTCATCATGTATAATATACACATTTAATATTTGCATGAGATTTATTACATTTCATAGTAGATTGGCAATACATAAGCAATAATATTTAATCTCTTTTTTAGTGGCATGGATAGTAAAACTCACAGCATTTATCAGGGAACCAACATAGATACCACCTTACTCCTGTCAGAATAGTCAATATTAAAAAGTCAAAAACCAACAGATGTCGGGTACAGGTGTTGTGAAAAGGGATTGCTTATCCACTATTGGTGAGAACATAAATTAGTACGGCCTCAATGGAATCAGTATAGAGATTTCTCAAAAAACTAAAAGTGGAGAACAGTGCCTATGGCTCAAAGGAGTAGGGCGACGGCCCCATATACCAGAGGTGGTGGGTTAAAACCCAGCCCCGGCCAAAAACTACAAAAAAAAAAAAAAAAAAAACCCACTAAAAGTGGATCTACCATTTTGTCTTGCAATCCCAGCACTAGGTATCTACCCAAAGGAAAAGATAACATTATGATACCTGCACTCACATATTTACCATAGCACAATTCACAACTGCAAAGATGTGGAATCTTTGGAAGTGTCCACCAAGTGATGAGTGAATGAAGAAAATGTGGTGTGCATATATACCATGCAGTACTACTCAGCCATAAGAAAGAACGAAATAATGTCTTTGTACAACTTGGATGGAACTGCAGGCCATTATCCTAAGTAACTCAGGAACAGAAAAATAAACACTGCATGTTCTTACAAGTGTGAGCTAAACTATAGCTATCACAAGGACACAGGCGTGCCATAACAGACATGGGAGACTGAAGGAAAAATTACCTATTGGGTACAATGTACACTACTCAGGTGATAGGCACACCAAAAGACTAGACTTTAATGTATACAGTATACACATTCAACTCGTACCCACTAAATCTTGTCTTGAAATTTAAAAAAAAAAATTAAAGTTAATGCTTTTAGTAATTTCTCAATCTAATAAACATACTTATGTTTATAAATTTACAATTAAAACATAAGTCAAAATGTTTTTGTTCATCTCATATACTATTAACAGAAATTCATCCTTTATTTTGCTAATAAAATGCATATATTTTTCTTTTTTGTATCAGTACATTACAGCTAACTCTCAATATGTAAAATCTTTGTATCCATGCATTCCTTCAAACTAGTCTTAACAATATTTCATTATATCATATACATTTTTCCTACCCATTCCTCTCACCTGTATGTGTAAAAGTTCTAAAAGTAGGGAACTTAAGGAAACAAAATAATCAAAATGGGTTGATTAAACTTTATTAAATTACCTTTTATCTCCTAAAACTTAAGAACATTGGATATAGCAGAAAATGACTGAATGAAAGAAATAATGAACACACAGTAAAACAGAAGAAAAAAAGTATGGCACATGACAAAATGTCCTACTCCATGAGCAACCAATCTAATTAATAGCAAAATAGTTTGGAATCTGTTATTGCTACAACCTGGAAATATTTTTAAGTCTTCACTTTGATCTTAATATATTAATAGTATTTTTTTACTCATATCATATAATAAGATGGCATATGACACCCAAACTCTTGGAGTTTACAGATATCTTAAAAGTCATCAAAATTTAACCTTTTACAAAAGTCCAACAAGGTGACAATTCACCATATATTTCCACATCTCCAATAACAAATCTCATTATCCAATTCCAAGAGCTCAATATGCTTCTAGGACCCTGAAAATAGAAAATGTTTTACTGAGCTGAGATCTATCTTCGTGTACTTTCTACTCAGACATCTGAGTTATAACCCTTAGATCACCTTTCTTTCATATACAAATATTATGTTCATTCTCCTATCTCACCAAAGCTTTCACTTCAAAAGGCTCCGAAAAACAAGATTTTTTTTCATAAGGAAAAAAAAGGCAACATACTACCAAGATAAGGAAAAGATACATCATATGTTTTTCTAATATAGATTATAAAACTTAAGAGACCTGTTTTATAGCATGTGAAATACTCTATCTTGATTTTTCCTAAATGTCACATTTAGCTAAAATCAGAACTAATGAGTCTTGAGATTGTCTCATGAATATTTCATTTCTTTTAAAGTAAAAACAGGAATGAATGACCCAATATAATAGGCAATATAGAAGTGACAAAACCTTCTGAGAAAATGGCCATCTCAATAGAGTATACAATATGGGCATATTTGGATTAATCGTAAATTTTTAAAAAAAGATAAAAGATACACCTGGCCCAAATAACATACCACTCAAAACCAGTGAGTACTTTTATATGCAAAATTTTCACTGATGAGAATACATTCTAAAATTTAAAAAAAGTATAAATAAATATTTAGCATAAAAGTCTTCATTGCAATGTTATTTACAATATCAAAAAGCTAGGTATAACTTAAATCTTAATATCAGACTATTTAATAAACTAGAATTTCATGAAAAATCTAATACTCTACAACTATTAAAATTATTATACAACAAAATCCTGTCATACAAACATGAATTAAAGAAAATGTTAAATAATAGAAAAAACAGGTTTGAAATTATATATATGACCCAATATTTTAAAGTACCTGTATTTTAAAAAACATATACACTTAGTTCCTGCATTTTGTTTAAAATTGTTCTAAATTTTCTACAATTAGGATATATTTTTTTTTAATTAAGAAATTAAAATATAAAAATGAGTGCGATTTAAAACTGAAATTTCTATCACAACCCTGAAGGAAACAGAAAAAAACTGATTGGTATCTAACAAAACACTATGGCTACATAAGTAACCATAAGCTAAAAACCAAGAGTGATATAGGAGGAAAAAACAGTAGCAAAATCACAATAAAAAACAAATACAAGCCAGGTACAGGGGCACATTCCTGTTGTCTCAACTACTTAGGAGGTTGTGGAAAAAAATTGCTTGAGCCCACAAATTCAGGTAAGCCTGACAACATAGCAAGACCTTGTCACTAAAATTAAAAAAGAAAATTTTACACACACATATTTTAAAAACTTATAACAGTATGTCTATAAGGTTAAGTCTCCAAAAATTCCTGGCACACAAAAAATAAGACAGAATCCTTTTATCAATGCTTCAGGCAAAAAAAAAATCAAACCAAGAAATAACCTTTCCTTGGGTAAGATAAGAGAAGTAGTCAATTCTAACTTTGCTTCCATCTCCTCTTACAGGGAATATTAGTTTAAAACGGGGAAGAACAGAACAAAAATCATAAATATTACATGCTACCCATGGAAAAAAAAAAAAAAAGATAGTAGTAAGGAATATCCTAACCTAATGGATCATATCGCAAGAGTCAGGAACCATTTTTAGATTTGATCTCAGCATCACTGATCCTCTGCGACATGATTAAAATAACATAAGTGCCAGATGAAGACAAAAGTCCCCATTTCGAAAAAAATTAAAACAATGGTTTGTGAAAACTGCAACACTGTGCATTAAACATCAACACCTGGCAGTGTATTAGAACAGAACAGACCACAGAATTCAAAAGTCAAGTTATGTTTTGACAAAATAATCTGAATTCTTTTCCTATGAGGTTATGAGGTTATTCATTCTTTTTTTTTTTTTTAAACTATTTTATTCAGCCTTTATTAACATTACTCAAAAGTGCTCAAAAAACAAAACAAAGCAAAACCGGAAACCACAACACCATTCAAAAGTATCATATTTCAACAGGACAGTAGAAACAAAACCAGTAGAACAAGCTCTCAAGGGTCAAAGATTTAACGACTTAAGCAACAAAAATGGAGATCTGGATTATATTCTTAAATAGGCAAAGCAACTAAAAGGGTGACATCTTTGAAAACAAGATAATGAAAAGCATTCTACATATCAGTTCTATTATAACACTGAAAATACATCCAAATTTTCATAATAGATTAATATCAACATTGAGGAAACCTGAAGTTTTACACTTTAATTTAAAACAAATCTAAGAAATAAAAATAACTGCCAACATATGTCTAAAACACAGTCATGTAAGAGTAGGGGGTCTATGAATTTGTTGTCCTGTTATGCAGATACTGGACTAAATGGCAGAAGTAATAAGAGTAGTAACAGTCGTCAAAACAAATAATTTACAAGAAAACTATTCCAGAAAGTAATGGAATGCCTTTTTTGGCAGGGCGGGGGATTGGGGGGAGGAGGGGCATGCAGGAGTGACCCATCATTAAAATAAGTATAACTCATTAGATAGAAATCACCATTTGGACAGAATGCTAGAAATACAAATACTACATAGGGTGTGGAAATGCTATGATTCTAAACATTCTCATAATGTATAATTTTCAATTGAAGGAGAGGATAGAAGCTCTGATTATTTGGTGGACTATAACAAAGCAATACATATTTGGTACTCATAACTGAAGGGATATCATTTTAAATCCAATCTGGTTGATTCTGGTATCTTTATTGCTCGGCAGTGCTAAGGCCACCAAAAATAAATAAATAAATTAATTAATTAATTAATTAATTAATTAAAAAAATAAAATAAATGTACAGCACCTTTTCATGAAGCACTAAGCAATGTTAACCTTTTATCAAAGTAATATTTTAAATATCCTATTCTAGGTACAGAAAAACATCACTACGCCCTCTTTGCCAAATTGTAATATAAACATTAAATCAGTGATTCTCATTGTGTGGTCTTGAACCTCTAAGGTCCACTCAAAACAATAAGACCAAAATTGTTTGATGACAAAGTAAAAATTGTTTTCATAGTAATACTAAAATATCATTTGCCTTTTTCATTCTCATTTTCTCAGAAGTATAGAGTGAACAGAGTTTTATAGAGGCTACCAACAATGTGTGACATCAGAACAGACTGAATGCAGAAGTGCATACGGGAATCTACCTGTCTTCTACTAAGCCACACACTGAACTGATTTTAAAAATGTAATGCAATGCCACACTTCAAAGGCAAAAAATAATAATTTTTCATAAAAATTTTACTTACTTAAAGTAGTATAGGGATTTAGTGTTATTTAATGTATTATTCAAAATTTTCAGTTTCAATTTCTAATATAATAAATATCAGTAGAAGTAAATAATATGAAGAGCTCTATGAAGCCAGAAATAATTTTTAAGAGTGTAAAGGAGTTTTGAGGACCACTGTACTAAACCATGATAATTATCCCACATCAAAATTCCAAAGGATGCTATAATGATTTGTGACACAAATAAGAAGTTAAAAAAAAAAAAAGAAATATATATATATATATACACACACACATACACACACACACACACACACACACACACTCATATACATACATATACACTTTTTCCTCAGAAGACAATCTAACCAAATAAATCCCACTTTTTGAGATCAGGCGCATGTCTGGAACAGGGTTAGGTTCAGAAATGAACTTGCATGGGTCAAGTAAACACCATCTGCACAGAGTCAAGACATAACGCTAACAGCAAATGTCAAATTACAAATGCTATAAAGGAGCCCCATGTGCACAAAAGCAAACCACAATTGTATCAACAAAACTCAAAACTCACTTTTCTAAGAACTGATTCCATAGTAACTCCATCAATTTTCACCTCCACATTAACCGCTCTGCAAATAGCACTCACTATTTAAATAATACTGATATATGTACACTCCAATACATCTCCACCATGCCAGTTTTTCAGATCCCACTTTACATATTTCCCAAATGTTTTCTACTAACAGCTTTCGATTTTAACAAGGACTGTAAAATCAGAATTGGCATCAAAAATTGAATTCAAACAGCCTTTGCAGTTGATGCGCTTCTCTTAAAAAAAGAAATCTAATGGCATATTAGATAGAAGTGGTAGAACTATGTTGAGAAAAAAAAGTCTCAGAATTTCTGCTTTTGTCTTGCCTTGTGATTTGAGTAGACAACTGAGTCTCAAGTTTTTGTTTGTTTGTTTGTTTTTTCATCTTTATACAGAGCATACTACTACTCCCACACTTTGCAGGACTATTTAGGTCTAGGGAGATAGTCTGCTCCAGACTATCTCAAAACATGGTTATTAACATGTTATTCACACTCCTTTCAGGGAGAAAATTTCTGTTGAAAGTCCATTAACCATACAATCCAATAGAAGATACCTTAATGCTATAATTCTGGATTGAAATGGCAACAACAAGAAGATGTCTGTACTGGACAGGTTTTGATTAAGAAAATAACATAGAATGTTCAACTTTTAGTTGCTTCTTGGAGATAAAATATACTAACTTTAATAAACATTTGTTAAAGAAAATAAATTTTAAGAACATAAAGAACCTTAAACATTTCTAGTCAACCAAATTCTAAGTCTAAATCCTAACAACTATAGCCTTAACAGAAAAACTACAGAAATCAAAGAAATGCCCCTAGGAGAAAGTAACTTAAGAGGCTCAAGGAAGGGGGGAAGAAAGGGTGGTATTGGGGAAAGCTAAGAAGTGGGTTTAATACATAGAAGAACGTAAGAGTATTTTATATGCAATGAATTCCCTCATCTTAAACAGGATCTAAAAGTTTCACGTTTTCTCATATTTCAGCTAATTCCTTATTTGGAACTCTAAAAGGGAAAATCATTGTTTCTAAAGAAACTGTGAATGAATGGTAAATGCCAAAGATCCTTACATATTTGAGAGGCCTAATATCTCAGAGCAGCAGCAACAGGAATACATACAGATCTACTTCTTGACAAAATATCCACTGGAGTTAGAATGTCTGAATTTGAATCCTGGATCTACTACTTATCCTGTAACATCAGAAAAATTTTCCAGTATCTCTAAACTCATTACTAATCTATAAAATCCCTACTTCTAGAGAGCAATAATACATAAGGTTGACGAAGCATTTCCTTTGAGTAACAGCAAAGCAGCACTACTGAAAACTTAGAAAAACTTTTTTTTTATTTTGATATTTGAAAAAGATATCAACTTAGCCACCACGGTCACAAATGAAATTTTGTTAGATTTTCTTATGTTTGCTTTAGTTTGCTATTTTTAAATTTTTTTTTTTTTTTTTTTTTTTTTTTTTTTGCAGTTTTTGGCCAGGGCCCGGTTTGAACCAACCACCACCTCTGGGGTGGCGCCCTACTCCTTTGAGTCACAGGTGCCGTCCACTACATTTAAATTTTTTTAATAACTTACAAAGGGGAGCAGAGAAAGTGCCTCAGGGTATAACCTCTTCCATTCAGGGCTTCTATAATAAGAATCTTTAATTCTACTTTGAGAATGTTTGCCTCAAAGTATTGCTATGAAGATTAAAGCCATGCACATAAAGCACCTAATATGCTGCCTTATGTCACACATTAAAGGCAGTCATTATTATTGTTACCCATCATCAGCATTATTCCTCTCCACGTGTTTCAGACTGGAAATTTTCTTATACTGTCTTTGTTTTAAATGTCATCATATGCATATACTTTTTATTCCCACATTTCTAATATTAGTTCAACAATAACATGACAGCTTTTTCATCAACTGGTCATTAGGTCAATGACCTTTATTCAGAGCTTGGAAATCCTATGTTGATAGTAAAAATTCCCTTATCACAGAAGTGGCTTTATGAATGCTTCTCTTAGATTATAGGTGAAATATAGGTCACCATGGTTCTACTAAATGTTTGGACCAACAGCACACAGCTCGGTTATTTAAATGTTCCTATTTAAATAGTCAAGTAAAAGCTTAAAAAGAAGTGAAAATTATTAATCGCTTCTCAGCCTTTTGGCTAAGATCAAGTGTAGAAGTGAAAATTAACTAAACTATCATACATACAGATTACTTTTTAATGACCCTTCACCAGGCTTACTGAGGGATTTTAATAGTAGACAGACAATACATAGGTATAGCACATCCTCAAGTGGAATAACACTGGTCAGGAACAGTTGTATCGATCCTGCAATCCCATCACTGGGCATCTGCCGAGTTCAGGTTGTGCCGAAAAAACTCGGCTTATACTCGAGTATATACGGGGTGTGTGTGTGTGTGTGTGTGTGTGTGTGTGTGTGTGTGTGTAATATATAATTTTTGTTGACATGTATCCTCTTGCTAAGTAATTAAGGTTATGAATAAGACAGCAAGGTTGCTATCTATTCATCTTTTTATGTCCAATAAATAGCACTGCACCTAGTAACACAGTAACCATACAACAAATACATGATGTATAATGGATGCATGAATTTAGCTTGAGCTTACAGTTAAGTAGATCACAAAAAAGTCTTGAGAAGTAGAAAATATGCCCCCTCCAACAATCAAATTCAGTTACATTCTTAAAAAATTGTGGTAAAGAGAAATATAAACTTTACTCTAGATATTGAGAAGTGAAAAGAATAATTTCATGGCTTACTCAGAAAAAGTTTCAGTTTACTACAATCATAATAGGATAATTGCTATATATTCAATTATGATATGTAAAATCAGTAAAATTTTCTTTACAAATCATGATTTTTAAAAAAATGTTATTTTCAGAATGTTAGAGAAAATTCATTTAATAATATTAAATGTCTGATATAAATTAAACCAAGTGTAAAACATTCAAGATAAATGAGACTGATCACAGAATTAACAACATAATCCCTTACTTCCAAATTGTTAATGTTAATCAGCATAACACCTATCACTACGGAGGTGTAGACCTCCAATATCTAATCAGGTAATTCCCTCCATTTTTCTCTAAAAAAAAAAAAAAGAAGCTAGTATTTTTTTCTGTATTTTGGACTGATAGAATTCTTAATTCTAATAATGCTACCATACAATGAGTACCTGTCATTACATTACCACATTATAGGTACCAATTCTGATATATCACACTCAATGCTCAAATCAAATGTGTATTTTCATACAGGTATCCCCCTTGAAATTTCCTAACAAGAAAACCAAGCTTCTGACAGATCTAATTATTTAAAGTCTCACAACCAATAAGTGGGAAGGGAAGAACCATCTGATCTTAAGCCTCTGTCCTTTCTCCAACAGTAGACCATCTCTCTTAATCCTCCATCAAATAAGTTACTCCTTCAATTTGTCCAGTATTAAAATTGGGCTGGCATTATTCTATGTTCATACTAGGATAAAATAGAATGCTAGTATTGAGGGCAAAAACACAAAACCCTTGAGATAAACTTTTTATGTGACAGTAAAAGTAACCCATCACTTTGAATAACATAACCAAATCATGGCATAAAAAGGAATTAAAATAATGTTTTCCTTTATGTCTGCAGCCCCCCACCCCTACACCTGTTAGGAAGCAGGTCAATAGCAGAAGGAAAGTTACGGGTGAGGGAGGAAAGCTCCCAGCCACTCCCCATCACTCACATCACCACCAGAGATAAGTGGAAGCATTAGGTTCCCATAGGACAGTGGTTCTCAACCTTCCTAATATCGCAGTGTGGGTCGTGACCCACAGGTTGAGAATTGCTCCATAGAATGTCAAACCCTACTAAGAACCATGCATGCAAAGGATCTAGGCTGCACACTCCTTGTAAGAATTTACACCTGATGATCTCTGGTGGAGTTGAGGTAGTAATGCTAGTCAAGGAGTGGCTGCAAATACAGATTATTATTAGCAGAGAGATTTGGCTCCACAGAGACTATAACAAATCAATTGCTTGCAGACGCACATCAAAACCAACTCTCAATCCATGGAAAAACTGTCTTCCACGAGGCCCAGAGCAGACTCATGGTTCACACTTGTAACCCTAGCACTTTGGGAGGCTGAGGTGGGTGAATTGCTTGAGCTCAGGAGTTCAAGAATAGGCTGAGAAGGAGTGAGACCCTGTCTCTACTAAAAAATAGCAAAACTAGCTGGGCCTTATGGCAGGTACCCATACTCCCAGCTACTGGGAAGAGAAGGAAGGAATTGCCTGAGCCCAAGAGATTGAGGTTGCTGTGAGATTTGATAATGCCCCGGCACTGTACCCAGGGCAACAGAGTAAGACTCTGCGGGGGGGAGGGGGGGGGACAAGAAAAAAGAAAGAGAGAAGAGAAGAGAAGAGAAGAGAAGAGAAGAGAAGAGAAGAGAAGAGAAGAGAAGAGAAGAGAAGAGAAGAGAAGAGATCCATGAAACTTGTCTTTGGTGCCAAAAAGGTTGGGGATCACTGATTTACATGATAGAAAAAAACTTAGAAAGATGTAAGTTATTATTGAACAAGTGACTAAACCATCAAACAGTCCAATCCTAGATCACTCTGTTTTTCAACATTCATTCATTCATTCCTTCACTTAGAGATAGGGTCTTACTCTGTCACCCTAGGTTGGAGTGCAATGGTGTGATCACAACCCAATACAGCCTCAAACTCCTGGGTTCAGGTAATCCTGCCTCACCTTCCTGAGTAGCTAGAACCACAGGCGCATTTTACCACCATACCTAGCAAATTTTTTTGTTTGTTTTGGGTAGAGGTGGGATCACTATTTTGCCAGGGCTAGTCTCAAACTCCTGGTCTCAAATGATCCTCCTGCCTTAGCTTCTGAAAGTGCTAAGATTACAAGCAGGAGCCACCACACCCAGCCCAATATTTATTTTTTTAATCCTAAGTGTACGTCAGTCTAAATCAGTAAGTCATTTTGTATAAGTAAAATTTCTATTATTTTTTTATTATATTTGCATTATAAAACTCTCAGAAATATAAAATGACATACAAATGTTAACAGTTATTACTAGTGTGACCATATAATTTTCATTCAAACCGCTATACTTTTCAGAGTAAAAGGGGCACTATTAGTAATACAGTGGAAGAACAGATTTAACCAGAACTGTCCCAGTAACCAGGACATGTGGAAACCAACTACTGCCCTCTGACTCTTCTTCTACTCATTATACTTGCAATCTTCCTATAACTATCCAGTGGAAAGTATATACAATGCCTCTGGTGGAAACCATCTGGCAATATATTTGACTACTTTACATAACATTATAGGAGTACTTTCTTTGCTAACTACCCACATTTAGAAAGACTATTTCATTAAGGTAGATTACAACAGTATAAAACTTCATAGCTTCAACTGTACCTCATCCTGAAGTTCATCCCCACTTTTAACAGAAGCGAGCATATCATATAAAGTGCAGCAAAGATCTTCAATTCTTGGTGCGTCAGTCATTTCTTTCATAGTTGCATTTAAGTATTTCTCAACTTCACACCATAAAAAGGAGCCATTTGTTTTTTCCACAGGCTTAATCTCTGGAATGCAATGTTCCTGGTGACGTTCATTCAGAAACTTCTTGTAATCTAGGCTTATTATTTTCTGAGTTTCACCGTTTATGGGCAGTTCATCAAAGTGGTCCAAATCATGCATGTCAAATGAAAATGCTAAATTTTTACCAAAAAAAACTCTATCGCCATATTCCTTCTCTGTCATCTGGATAAAAGCAGTAAGATCATCTTGACTAAAATGAGAAATAATTCGACTAGTAGCATTACAAGCTGCAGTGGCAGATGAAGATGGAAAAGGGCCAAACATCTGTTTTATAGCCTTTGTCTCCTTGTGACCAACAGTGTCCTTCAAGTGAAATGTCATGAAGAGAAATGCAGCCGCAGTTTCAATTGCTTCTCTCCCACTATCTGTTCCAACTATTAAAAAACAAAAGAAACAGTATTAACTCAATTGAATCATGGATCAAGTTACCACTTTCAAAAAAACTACTACAAATATTCTTCTGAGTAAATCCAACATTCAAACTACATCAATAAAGATAACCAATTTAGGAGCAAAAAATTGCATTCCCAAATTTTAGGTACATAAATTATTATCAGTAATTATTCTACATCTAAGTACAGAAAATATCTAATAGCAACCTTTACCTCTTTCTAAAAACAATTCAAAACATTACCTAAAGTTCATGTAAAACCAATTTCAAAAGACTGATTTGAGCTAGTTTAAATAAAGGATAGTAAGGTGCAAAAAAAAAAAAAAAAAAAAAAAATTCTGAATTATAGCCTTTTGGAGCTGAACTAAAACCTCGAAGATCTATAACCGTCTTTCCAATTTGTACTATAAACCTGAGGTGACAGGAAATACTTACATAGTTATCATCCAAAAATATTTAATGGCATTAAGTTTAAAATAAACTCTCATAATACACAAAAGAAAGTTGCTGTTTAAAAGAGGCCAGAAATAAATAAATATAAGAGGAGGTAAGGGATCAATCTCTTTATTTCTTTAAGGCATATCTAATAAATAATTTTTTCAAATAAAAGAACTGTAATGTAAATATTCATGAGTCCCCAAAACTCAGTGACGTACCTGAAGTAATACTGGTAAAGTTAGTAATACAATTAAGACTACTATCTTCCTGAAAGCACAGGTCCAACAGCATTACTCACAAATTTTGAACAACTTATTACAACTTGACAGAACTCTTCCCCAGCCAGAAACTGACCCCCACATTTTCGCTGTGTATTATAACTTTCTTGTTCCAGCAAAAAAAGGATTTAACATCCTCAAACCAGGTCTTGGGCTATTGCATACCCACTCAAGGTCTATGATTGTTTAAATGCTACCCATGTTGCAGAATCCAGCCCAACTGCCCCTTTCAAGGTACATACAGTATTATGACCTTTTTACTAGTCTCTTACCTCATTCAAATAGGCGGCTCACCAGAGATAGCTGACTTAGTCTGAAGCCAGGCTTTACTGACACTAGACTAATACATATATATATATTTTTTTACAGTTTTTGTCTGGGGCTGGGTTTGAACCCCCCACCTCCAGTATGGGGCCGGCACCCTACTCCTTTCAGCCACAGGCGCTGCCCAAGTCTAGTATTTTTATACTATACAACAATGCCTCAATAACTTCTGATATTTATCCATGTATAGAAAACTAACAGTGCACATATGTGAAAATAGGCAATTAATACAATGCACATCTATTACCAATTTCTTCAATCATAAATTCTACTTTTACTATTATAAATAATTCAGACAACACTAGCTGACAATTGTTATTTTATTATTTAGGAAAACACATGACAAATATATTCCATAAATTATGTGGTGTTTTTAAATTAACTATATAATATTTATGATATGTATTATGTATATTTTACTGATGCTTACAAAACCAGTTTTGGATAATCTAGGGATTAAGATAATCCCATAGATAATCTAACAGGGTTGGTACTACTGATATTTAACCTCAGTGAAACTAGAATTCTCATTTACAAATTCATTCCATATCTAACATTATAAATATACATTTCTTTTGTAAAGATATCATTTTGCATGTTGAAATTTTTTTAAAAACAATTTACTAAAAAATTTCACATTAAATCATCTCACTTTGTCCTGCCAAAGTTATCTCAATTTTATAGATGCTAAATGAAAACTCAGAGTGTGAATAATTTGGAAAAGATCAAATAACTATTGCCATTAAATAAGATACACTAGTCTTCTAAAAAATGTTCTTTCCTCTCTGCCATACTGATTGCCTATAGATGTCTTGTTTACTGAATAAATTTTTAAGTAAATAAATCACCTTAAGAAATTAACTAATAAATGGAAGAACAGAACTCTTATACTCTAAGAGTGTAATTAAATATCCACTATTATGTTACTGGTTGAATAATGGTAGAGTCATTTATTGCATTCATTAAATACAATACGATGGATTCATACATCTTGCGATTAGAACACTCCATTAATGCATCACTTGGGAGAAAAAGTTACGAGTCTACTTTTAAATAAAACAATTGTAATCATAGAAGCACCAACAAAGATCAAACTTAACATTTTCAGAGTTCCAAATTCTTAGTCAGCATTGACTTATACCCAGTTGGGTTGTGGTACTTCGTAAGTGTTAACACTCTTGCGTAAGTACTAACTCTCCTTCTCAACAACCTACTCCCCCACATTTCCAAGTTGGACTGACAAGAATGGACGTGTGTTCACACCACAATGTGGTTTTTCAAGACCAAATCTGTATGCACGCTGCTTGTCTGGAATTCCAAATATTGAGAGCCACTAGTAATGAGCATTTGTCGACACGAATGACTACGCAACAAAAATAACGGATACTGCATTGTGAAAACAAAAACTTTTTCAGGGCGCTGAAATGCGCGATCCGCTGGCGCGGCTTTCCCGCGGCCACACATGCGCATGCCCCGGACTAGGCACGCAGACGCGGGTATCCCGCGCTGTCGGGCAGTGATGACGCGCACTGCCCAGGGAGATGGGCTGATGGATCAGACTGCCCGGATACAAGGACAGACCAGGATTGGAGCAGAGAAACGAGGTCCCCGGCACAGCGGTATTCACAGCAACAAATTCATCCCAATTAGTAGATACAGCCTACCCATGCATGATGCCGGCATTGGTCCTTTAGTGACTTAAAGATATTTAGTGTTTTGAGACTTAGAGAAAACATCTGAAGACAGTGAATACAATCAGTTGTCTAACTTGCCAAAGCTATGCCAGTCCCACCTCCCCTCAGCAGCCTCCAGTGGCTGGCTGAACCAGCAGCTGAGTACACGGGAAAAGGAGAGGGGGCGGCCTCGGTAAATGCTGCTAGGTTTGCAGAGTAGAATTTTGTAATAAGTAGTCATGTTCTTGTTTTCTTACACTACATCCAAAATTGAACAAGACATATTAACTGTGAGAATCTTTTCCCAAATAAATTCATTTCCCTTTATAGTTGACATATAATTTAGAACTCATTAATCTTACTAGGTTTAAGATCTTTACTGAGTTAAGATGCACTCAATTCTTCAAGCTCTTAATATCTGTTCATATCAGTGACTCTGATAATCTTACAAACATGAATCGAGATTTTAAGTTTAGTTTTGCTACAGGATAAAGTTTTAGAAAATAAAATAAATACTAAACAATTTGCATAAGTGTTTAAGAAACTTAAGTACTCAAAACTTGTAAGGAAGCTAGTCTGAAAACGTGGGTCTCTAATTTTCTATCCATAAAACAATGAACAAGATTGACTGTAAACCACAGAACTGGCTCAACACACCTAGCACCAAAATCATAATGTATTTAACACATTAACTGCCATGTGAGTTATGTTTTTCCCGTTTTACCATTACTTTTTACATTACTAATTTTCAAGTTTTGGTAACTTTATTGGTGTATGTTTTAGGAGCATTTTGTGGCCCCAATTTTTTTTTTTTTTTTTTTGGTGGCAATGGGTTAAAGGAATTCTTGTGTTAATAATAAATATCCATCCTGACCACTTAACACTTATATTGCTACAATATGAGATGCGAAATGCACAATAAACTCTAAGACACTTCCCAAGATAGTAAGAAAAAGCCATAAGTGAAATAAGATTGCCAAAAATCAGTTTTAAGTGGAAAAATATGATCAGAACTCAATTTGGTAGGCTAGCTGGTGGTCTTCAATTATAAGACATCGCCAAACTTGGGGGGAAAAAGCCCTAAACCTTATTTAGAACTTTACCATAAAAATAATTGGTAATTTACTACTATAAGATTATAAAACATTTTTTAAAATTAAAGTATTGAGTGATAGCTTACAATCTTAAATCACCCTCAATACAAAATGTATGTCTATGTATTCTTTTGATTGTAAAATATTAAGAATTAAATAGTTGTAATTGTCACTTTCTTCAATAGCCTGGATTAATACTTGAGACATCCTTGATCAGAGTAAAAAAATTTTTTTTGAAAACTGAATTAAAATATCCACCAAATGCTTGTTCCTTTATTGATATTCAATTTAGAAGTTGTCAACCAAAGAGTACTTTGATGAGTTAAATCTTAATTTAGTTAAAAATACTTTACAAATAGCTTTTAGAAATGTTCAAAGCCCTAAAATTCATTTTTTCATATAATTAAATTTCAAACATACAGTTTTACCCCAACAATTGATCTGCAACTGTGAATACCATAACATCATAACCCTGCATTGTTCACTTAAACTCATTGCATTTACTAAAAGTATCAGCAAGGCAAGCAAGCTAAGATAAACATGTGGTATTTGAATAGAGACTAGCTATTATCTCATTTCTTAATCAAATAATTAAATTTTTTACTAATATGTAAAATATTTACACCAGTGACTTTCCTGTATTAAATATAATACTGCATATAACAAAGTATGTTATATAATTATAAAATAATTCCACTTGAACATACACTATATATACCATGTCCCCATAATTTTATTCCTTCCAATGCCTATTACTATAATTTTTAAACAAGTCTCGTGAATCTTGCTAGTATTTTCTTCATTTTACAGAAAAGCTCAGATATGACAAGGTTAAATAACACAGAAGCTCCAAAAACATACCAGGGGCTTTTTAGGGAATACAGTATTATGGCATATTTCAAATGATCAACAAAATATTAAAACAAAATATCAAAATTTTGACATAATAGGAGACATTTACCATGTGGCTTTTGGGGAAGTAAACTAAGCAATTTCTGTGATAGAAATTTAAAATTGCCTAAGTAATGTAACTTAATATAATAAGCCTCATTTATTTTAGACTGTAAAATAAATTCTTTTTGTGCATCAAAACAACTCTAGCAGTACCTTGCAATAAATAGACGAAGTGTTCAAGGAATGTTCACTATAGTAATTTGAAGGAGTTACTTAAAATGTTAAGATTAGTCCCACATCTTAGATAAAAACTGCTTCTTTCATGGTTGCGTAAATAACTAAAGGAAAATAAAGAAACGTCGTCTGGTAGAGAAAAAAAGTAGTATAAGGAATTAAAAATAGTCCAAGGTACCTCCCTGTGTTTTAAAAACAGCCATTTAATTTCATGTACACTCATTACGAAATGTGAATACTCAACTTACATCTTTAAGGCAGCAAACAGCCATTACATTAGCATTTCTAGTACTATAAAATCCTACATCAAATTACAACTTCCCAAGGAACCAAACAGCTACCATAAAAGTTTGAATTAGATTTTATATAAAACTTCCTATAATAAAATCATTGAGTATCACTAAGGAAATATACTATATCAATAAACAAATCACACACTTCACAGAGACTTAACTGCCATTTTAGTTTAATGTTCAAGGAAAAACAAACATGAAACACGAAATAACATGAAAAAATTAATCACAACTTTTAAAGTTCCTCTACTAAAGGAATCATAAGTAGCTTCTGAATGAAAAATAGTCAACTGATAAAGCAAACACCAAAAACTCTTTTTCCAATTTAGGCACCGATACAGTATCCATTCCATTTATAGATCTTTTGCCACATCCTTGGTTAATCTGAATTGCCTATTTATAGAGCTGATACATTTGTAAAGTCATCTTGATTTTCCTGTTATTCAGCTTTCATTTTATAATTTTTCTTATAAAATGGACATAAATATAACACCTGTCTTTGAAACATTCAAAACACAATCTAAGTCTGTCCAAAGTTTCCTTCTCTAGGAGTTTTTTCCTAACTTACGAAGCAGAATTCCCTGACACTTGCACCATTACCATTTATCCTAACATTTACTCCACATAGAGCAACTATCTGTTTACCAACCCTATTACTACATCTAGGTTAAAATAAAATTACTCACTAACAGCCATTGACCAGATGCTACTCTAGCCACTTTACAGTACTACTTTATTCACATCACAACAACTACACTTGTCCGAAGTAAGAATTGCTATCACCATAAAATAGATGAAGAAACAAGTTTGTTGATATTATTTACCCACTAACAGACAGAATTGACTTTGTACTCACATATTTTAACTGGTAATTTGAAATTATCTCAAACTATAGGAAAATAATTTTACAAAAACTTGAAACTGAAAATCAAATGTAGTACAAAAATACAGCTGCAAATATTCCCAACAAAATATTACCTTACTGGATATATCCATGTCTAAAAACAAGCTACAAATAAGAAGCACTTATTCCAGGGACACAGACATGGTTTAATTATCAAAAAATAGAACAGAAACACCATCTACTCCCAAAATAACAATTTCCTTTTTAAAATCAAAAGAGAAACATCTAGTACACAGATATACCTAGAAGTGGAGCTGACATCTGGTAAATAAACGGCAAGGAATGTGAAGAAAAGGGAAAATTATTAGCAGATTTAGACCCTAACATTATTAAACTGCTAATCTTCACAGGGGACTTGTCAGATAAAACCCACTTGATCTCTCTGTCACTGGTGTAGGTTTTGATATCTGAGCCAAACATATTCCTAATGTAGCTATTTGTGGTGCACAAATATGTGACAAAAATATAAAAACAAGAATGGGAATGATAAATACCAATTTATTTATATTTATGATATAAATATACCCGAGACTAAGCAGGGTACATAGGAGTTCTCACCATACAATAGCCAAGTGTTAAATTAAGTAGTGAATATAAAGGCATTTGTTGTGTACTTATTTTTATCAATCTGAAATATTTCATTAAAAATTTTAATACAAAGAGCATAGCAAATTTTACTCTTTATTAAATATAAAAGTATACAGTATACATACAGCTCAAAGAATCATCACAAAATGAACATAACTAAATACTTCCAGAATCAGGTTATCAGCTTGCCAGAAACCTCTCTCATATTCACTCCCAGTCACTACCTCCTTTCTCAAAGGTAACCACTAGTCCAACTCTAAAACCAAAGACAGTTTATGCCTCTTTTTCAAATTCATATAATACCACACTATGTGTTGTCTGGCTTCTACTGTCAACATTTTAAGACTCATTTTCAGGGTTACAAGTAGCTTTAGTTCATTATTGCTACAATTTATCTACGCAATTTAACAGTCAACTGGCTTGTTTCCATCTTAAGACCATCACAAATAATGTTGCCATGAATGCAGGATTTTTTGATGTACCTGTTCAAGCACTTTTATTGAATATTTATATACCAAGATTTTAAATTTCACATGTACAACCATAGTAGATATAGTCAAACAGTAATTCAAAGGAGTTGTACCAATTTAAATTTTAGCAGCAGCAGAGAATTCTTCTTTCTCATTCTTGATCATGGCTAACAATTGGTATGTCAGTCTTTTTAATTTCACCATTATGGTGGGCATGCAATGATAATCTTTGATTAACAATGAGGTTGAACCCCCTTTCATGTTTACTAGCCAATTTTCTTCTTTGAAGTGCTTGCTCAAGACCCTTCCTCATTTTTACATATGATTATCTGTCGTGTCCTTTTTACTGGTAGTTCTCATTTAATCTGGATACGAGATTTAATGTCACTGAATCTTGATTGTACATCGTGAAGCTATATTCTCCTGCCCTGTGGTTTACCTTTTTATTAAAAGGATCTGTTGGTAAAAATTGGATTCAGTCAAAAGGCCACACTCAAGCATACAGAAGACCACAGGTGGCCCATAGCTTCAGGTTCCTCACCCCTGCTGGGCTCTCCCTACTTTTAAAGGTTGACTAGGTTGCTCTTTGCCTTTCCATGTAATTTTTACATTATCTTGTCAGATTACACACATACTCTCAAACACAAACCTGCTGAGATTTTGTTTGGGATAGCATTGAATCTGTAGACGGATTTGGGCAGAAAACAGTATCTTTATAATAGTCAATCTTCTACTCCCTGGTATATCTCTCCTTTTATTTAGGACTTTTTTAATTTCCCTCAGTTTTCCATGAGGAAGTCTTGCTCATCTTCTATTAAATTCACTCCTAAGTATTTAACATTTCCTTGATGCTTTTGTAAATAAATTAAAATATATGAAATTATAAAAATTAAATTTTATAAAGCTTTACAGAATAACAAATGGAACCTTTTAAAATGTGCTACTGGTACGGAGAAATAAAATTGAATTTTATACTGACCTTGCTAAGTTCATTTTCTAGTTATAGTTGGCTGAACAATGAAAAGGTCTTTTTTTTTATTTTTATGTCTTTATATCCTTTCCTTTTCTTGCCATATTATATTAGCAAGAATTTTTAGTAGAAAAAGAAAGAGAAGTGGTGACAGGTATTCTTATCAAAGCCCCTATCTCAGAGAAGTTCTTAACATTACACCATTAAGTAAATTTGCTCTAGGTTTTTCACAGCTACTCTTTATCAGATTAAAAAAGTCCCGTTTTATTCCTAGTTTGCTAAGAATTTTTATCATAAATGGATGCTAAATATTCATAAAATGTTTTTTATTCATCTACTGAATCAGTAATTTTTAAACCTTTTTCACTTTATCATGAATCATGCGATTTTTCCTTTTATTAACCTGACCATTGTTAATCTATATGCATTCACGAGCTCACATGCTACCTCTTCATCACACACATCACGTGTACATTTTTTCCCATCCCATCTGACAGTATATTGCAATCTTTATGATATTTCATTATAAATACCACAGTGTACATCTCTTCAGATTTAAGACATCTTCTGGCATAGCTACAAGGATAGACTGACACCTAAAATCTAATATTCACTAATGATGCCCAGCCTGTATTCAAATTTCTCTAATGGCCCCCAAAATATCTTTTTAACATTTTCTGATTCAAGAGTCCATTCAAGGATCATACATTTGACTATTATAAGCCTTAGCCTCTTTAAATCTACAATAGTATCCTTGTATCATTTAAGAAAATGACATTATATGACATTCTCATTAAAGCCATCAAGGCATATAGATTTCTTTGCTATAAAAAGTACAGATTTCTTGTAATTACAGATTCAATTTCTTTAACAAATATTGAGATTTTCTATTTCCTCTTTTGTTCATTTTTGTCTTGTTAGTCCTTTGATCTGTTAGAAGCTCTGCCATTTTCTCATCTTCTTCTTTTCCATCCAGCCTCCTCTTGTGGAATGGAGTCTCTCTCCTCTAGGAAAAAGTGGCCCAAATGCCAAGATGACATTTCTTGTTTGGTTTCTGCTTCCAGATCTTGACCTCATAATTCTTCATTGCTTTAGCAGTACCCTGATGCAGTCAAACAAATTTTACATTTTACAGATTTTCTAGTTATTCTCAGCAGAGGGTGTTTTCAAATTACCTTGTCTAACATTTTATAGGAGGTAAAATTCCTTGAACTCTTTCATAATCTACAATTTTCAAAATAGCTATTTTTCACAAATACTCCTGAAGAACCTCCTGCCATCCCACAAAGAGCCTTTATAATTTTAAATGTCTGCCCTTACTTCCATAGACAGAATTGCCAGATTCTGCTAATTATCATACTTCCTTTTCCAGTCATCGCCTTATAAACTGCTTTCTACCCAAGGTTTTTATTCTTTACTTCTTAATAGTAAAGTCTTATTTCCTTCACAACACACAAACCATAACGGATTCACAAATGCCTTAAACAGCACTTAGCAGGACACTGCTGTTCAATTTACCTTTTCATTTATATACTATTCTTTTTTTTTTTTTTTTTGGAAATAGAGTCTCACTATGTCATGGTCGGTGATCACAGCAACCTCAAACTCTTGGGTTTAAGCAATTCTCTTGCCTCAGCCTACCAAGTAGCTGGGACTACAGATGCCAACCACAACACCCAGCTATTTTTTTGTTGTAGTTGTCTTTGTTTAACAGGTCCTAGCTAGGTTTGAACCTGCCAGTCCCAGCGTATGTGGCTGGCGCCCTAACCACTGAGCACAGGCACCAAACCCATTTTATACTATACTTAAAGACAAAGTTATTAAAGGTAAAATGCATAAAAAATTCAAAACCCAAATAAATCACAGGTTATAAATTAGTGAAAGCAAAACCAAAGATCTTTGTGTGGCAAAATAATTTGAATACTGAAAGAAAATAGTTCAATTCTGTCTAAGTCTTGATCTATATTCAGATAGGAGTGGAACCAATAGATAAATGTGCTCTGGGAAAACTTCAAAATTCTATTCTGGCTCTATAAAAGATAGTTACAGATCTGATTAAGGAACTACTACATATAGCGACTTTCTACCTACTCTGACTCCCATCCATTCTTGACTCCCATCCCAGCGTCTACCTTACACTGTGAAAATCTTACCGGCCTCCTAAAATGATCATTTTAAATTCTAAAGTAACAGAGACATATATATAATACATGATACATTTTTTGACTGCCGCTCTCAATCTTGATCTATTTTCCAAAATGTTTTTGCCTAGAACATATTGACAAAGTATTGACAAAGCGTACTAACAAACTTTCATTGCCAATAAAACATAAGTATAACCATGTTTATCCTTCAAAAATCCATGAAGGAGATAAGACAGCTATGCCTACAATGAATATATGGATACAATAAGATTAAGGGCCAAGAATACTATTTTTTAAAACATGTATAATACTTTCTCCCTACAACTATATTATTATAATAATCTTGAGGGGAGAATCAAATTGTAAAACGTATGACAATGTATTACATGTAAATGGGGGAGGGGAAGAATACTTAAAAATAACAAAAGAACAGTCTAAACAAGATTGAGATCCCATCTCTACTATAAAATAGAAAAAACCTAGCCAGGTGTTGTGGCAGGCACCTGTAGTCCCAGCTACCTGGGAGGCTGAGGCAAGAGGATTGCCTGAGCCCAAGAGATTGGGGCTGCTGTGAGCTATGACACTATACGGCACTCCACCTAGGGCGACAAAGTAAGATTCTGTTTGTAATCCTTGTATCAGCAAGGCAGTCACAGTCAGTCAGAGAAAATATGGGGTAAACAATTATCAAGCAACAAGAAAAGTAACCTTAGAAAGTAGGATCAGGTTATAGTCTAATGGAACACTGTCTATCAAGATTAGAAAAGAATCAAGGAAGACATGACTAAATTAAGCCTAAGCCATGTCTTCAGAGATGAGAAGTATTTTACCTGTTGAACACAGTGGAGAAAGTTACTTTAACACATAAAAAACACACACAGATCAAAACAAAACAATATGCACTGTCCAGGAAATTAAGATAGAAAACATTGCACATGTTGTCTTAAAGGTTACATGTGGTATTAAGGCAAAGAGATGACAAAGTAAATTGTGTCAATTCATAAAGGAGGTTTTTATGTATCATTCTAAAAAATTTGGTCTTAGCACGGGCAACATAGTGAGACCCTATCTCTATAAAAAATGAAAAAAATGGTAGCCAAGTGTGGTGGTGCACACCTACAGATCCAGCTACTCAGGTGGCTGAGACAAAGGATTTCCTGAGCCCAATAGTTTGAGGCTACAGTGAACTATGATGATGCCACTGTACTATAGCCTGGATAATACAGAAAGAAGAAAGAGGGGGGAAAAAAGCAAACAAAATAAACCCAATTTGGCCGAAAAGGTAAACTGAGAATAAAAATGAGCTTTACCTTTTACAAAGACCAGTCTTGTGACAGAGAAGAAACTGGATAAAAAAGAAAGACTGAGGCAATAGACTACTGCAGTAGTTCAGACATGAGATGGTAAAATTCTAAAATAGGGCAACGGTAAATATGCAAAGCAAGTAAATTTTTAAGAATAGCTGAAAAGTAGACCTGAAAGTTCATCACTTCTGATAAGAAAAAGGAAAGGAAAAATCTAAGATTTCTATTATGTTTCTGTTTCAGAATTTGGATCTAGGCCTACCTTCACTACACACCAACCATGATACAATTAACCTCCATAGGCCCTGTTTCTTCCCATAAAAAAAGAAAACATTAAACAAGATATCTGTCCCGTAATGTTTTCTCCACCTTAAAACTTCAATTATTCTGACCAAACAATACACATGGTCTTAAGCACCTCGTAATATTATACGCCACTGAAACTTAATTGTTCTTTTTTCTTTATTGTGTTGCTCCATCTTTTCCATATAATCACACCAAAATTGGCTATGCTGAAAGAAAAATATAAGAGAAATCACAAAAATATATTCCCCATGATACTAATCTTTTCAAATGCTGCTAGGATCTCTAGCATTTTCATTCAGAAAGGGTGGCTGACTAATATTCTACCTTGAATTTCAGTACAGCTAGTAGTTGTTCAACTTCAGCACACCATTAAAAAAGTAGGTATAACAGAGTATTGCCCAAATCCAATATTAAGATTTTTATCTTTCTCAGATATATTTTTACGAGATATTGCATCTCAAAATAACCCCTTCAATATATTAGCCAGTTGATTATTCAGATTAGGTATGAATCGATGTTTTTCTACAAGCAAGATCCCTAGGATAACAATTAATGGCTGGTATTTAAGACAAGGTTTTTTGTGTTGTAGCCAGAGATATTCAGGAAAGAATTATAAAGAATAATTTATTTTTTTAAATCTTAATTTCTCCATCATTTACACAAAGAAATAATTTAATCATGGTACTAAATAAGCTCAGTGTTTCACTACTATTTTTGCTGAGTATTCTGTGGCATTTCAATAATGCAACTAAAGAGGAAAGACACTACAGTTTCTGAGAAGCACTTTAGTCAGATACTGAAGACCCCAACATCCTACAAATAGAGACCAAGACAACTAGGAGGGTAAAATCCTAGTCAAGATGATTTAGGAGATTTTGCATTTTCACTGTTATTTTATAAGGAATCTAAGTTAAAAATATAAAATGTGACTCTATGCCAAATGCTATTATAAATTCCATCAAAAATGTGCCATATTTCCCCTACACTTAAACAAACTCAATTTTCAATAAAGCTCTTGAACGCCTAACTGGAAAACCACATATGGTATTTATTTTGTACTTTCACAACTTAAAACAATGAGGACATTCAATTCAACATTATACTAGATTACACATCAATGATAGGTAAATAGTATATTTTTAAAACTCAAAATATCTAAAGAAAAAATTTAAAGACACAATGATTATAAGAAGTTTCCAAGCCTATGAAATAAAAAAAGAAACACCCTCCAAATTAGGTGTAAGAAAGAAAATTCCCAACCAGTATATGATAAGGTAAAGTCCTTAATTCTCCATCTACTAAAAAATTGCCTGAGAAAACTTTTTCATTTACTTACAAATGACCCTTTATTAAGACTTCAAAATATATGAAGCACTATTGTAAGCACTGGGGATGGAATGTTGAACAAGAAAAATAAAATCTTACTCTCATGAACTTTGATCCTAGTGGCAATAAATAAGCAAACTGTCAAATAATGGAGGGGTTATAAGATAAAGTGTGATTTGGTGACAATTTGACATTAAAGAGACCTCATTAAGAAAATAATTTTTTAGCTGAGTTCAGAATGACAAGAAAGGATCTACCAATATTAAGATTATAATAGATAAACAGTCTTGGCACAGAGAGAGCAACACATGCAAAAACCGCAGAACAGGTACCAGCTGGGTTGTTTTGATGTCATGAGAGAAAGCCATGTGTCTGAAACACAGATGGTTAAGGCCAAAGATGATGTGCAGTCAGAGAGAAAGGTGGAGGCCGGCCAGATCATATAAGAACAAGGTATGAGTTGGGACTTTTTGTAGGTACAAACCTGCTGAATTTAGAAAATTTAGAACTACAGTAGTGTTAACTACTCTTTTCAGTTATCAGAGTTTGATAATATGATGAGTTTCACAGTACATTTTTTTCCAGAGTCATTTCATTTACTTTCTAACCTTGGGAAAGTACCCTAAGTACACAGTATTACAATTTCAAGTTATACTTTCCCCTGCGATACAATTAGTTGATGAAAATGTTAGTGTGGGATCAGAAGAAAAGTGAAGTCCAGCTAAGCACTGCCATTCACTGGGTGTTAGGTGGGCCTTTATAATAAGAGACTAAACTACATGACATTTCAGGGTTCCTGAGAGCTGCATTAAATGTTTAATTTACCTTATCCTATTTCAAACAAGACAGTGGTTTTCAGAACCTAAATTCCTACAAATCCCTCATGCATAATCATCTTCTAATTACTACTTTATTTCCACCCCGACATCCTCTGCCCTGATCACACTGATAGATAAGACTGTCTTTTAGAATTATGAATACTTAATACCTATTTGGAAATTTCAGCTTTTTACTATATAGTTTACAAGGAAGCTATTAGTTTACAAGGAATCTATTTTCAAACCTTACTGGCTCTTTAGAAAAAAACAAAACTATACCTATTTGTTTTGCAGCATGTAATATTTCTTTTAACTCTTCATTTACACTTTGCATTTTACTCTTCTCCAGTCTTTCATTCAAAAATTTTATTATCTTCTTCCATGTCAGGCCCAAATCTAAACCTTGTTCATGAAGTTTGGATCGCTTTATCTGAAACAGAGAGCATAATCAAGAAAAATATGGTTGAGGTTCTTCTCAAATCCATCACTTATTGCATATATTTTGTATTACATTTGGCACTACCCGTAAGAATTCAATGTTGTATCTAGTCACATCTAAACTTCTCCCTGAACAAGTTTTTGTTAAATGTGATTTTGTAGACTTTCAGTTGTTTAAAAGATAAATAAAAGTGCTTTTAGTTTTAATTACAGTATACAGTCATTATGAAATTAATTTCATACAGTAAAGTAAAAAAAAGTTCAACATCCAGATAATAACAACTGGTAATATCTCACATACCTCTTTCTGTTTAGTCTACCTGCTTGTTTTTAACATAGGTTAGATACTGGTGTATATAAATAACAAGTTTATGTCATGCTTTTTGATGAAATGTATTTATAGAAAATTAGATTCCCATGACTGGTTCAACATATTCAAGTCAGTATTACTTTCTTCAGTCTGAGTCCAGAACAGGTTAGGCGTTCAGGAGACTCTTTTCTGTACCCAGTGCTTCTTCAAGCTATATACATCTTTCCATTCTCAAGAAATGACCATGGAACCAAATAAAAATTTTATATCAGTCTACTGGCTTTGATACATAGATCAAACTCACAAAGACCTCCAACCAAACGAAAAAGGGGTGTGGCAGAAAGAAAACCATAATTTTACTCTTTAAATGAGAACACATAATTCATCATTATTTTCCTGCCCCTGGTTTCTAATTTAAAATGGGGCTAGTCAATCTGGGTTTAGGGAAAGGAGAATGGACAAAGGAAGATATGAAATAAGATTGATTGTTAAATGAAATTAATTTGTTACAGTAGAGTTATAAATACATAAAGGCTTATTTTTCTCTCTTGTGTATGTTAGACAGTTTTCAAGTTAAAAAGTTACATTCAAATGAAGCTTAGGATATATACTTCTTTCCTTTTTCAAGGAAAAAAGTGCTTAATAGCCTACAGGAATAAATGAAATGACATGGGATATGCATCCAGTCCTTATACACTTTTAAATTTGAAAATCTTCTCTTGTGTCCCTAACAGAGAATAACTTGCAAAAGGCTTTGGGAAGGTGAGGGCAGGAAATAAAGATAGTAATATTAATTAACTATACACAATATACCCCTATTTTAATTGCTGTGGAAAAGGCAAAACAGCTACCACTATAAAGAAGGCTAACTACTTCATATCCAACAAAATTCTGTATTATTAAAGTAAAAGAGTATCTATTAAAAGACAATTACAAATCTCTTCTTGCTAGTATCAATCTTTGAATAAAACTATTAACTATAAAACTATGTAAGGACTTTTAGCAATATAATTCCAGCTGACTAGGAACAAGTCAGCTATTATCAATCTACAATATATTCAAATAGGAAGTCACAAATTAAAGTGAATGATTCTTTTTAAAAAATAGCAAAGGGCCAGGTTCTGCATACACTATATACTACATGGTTCGTTTCTTCAGAAGTACAGTGCATACTGTGTCAGGCACATGAAGTTCACAACACTATGACTAAGCTTCTAAAACATTTACCCTTTCCTAATGAAAAGCCAATCTATCATTCATGTATATAAATTGTCTTCAGAGGTTTCATCCATAATATAAAACCTGTTGTTATACATTTTTTTTTAAAACTTCAGAAACTTAAAAATAATTTCAAAGATATTTCAAAAATAAGTCCAAAATTGGGTGGCGACTGTGGCTCAAAGGAGTAAGGCGCTGGCCCCATATGCTGGAGGTGGCAGGTTCAAACCCGGCCCCAGCCAAAAACTGCAAAAAGAAAAAAAGAAGTCCAAAATACATAAAAATGATATCAGAAGTTATAACTTTTGCTCCTTTGTCCCTTGTGCCTTTTAAAATAGAAGACGCATATACTATCAAATCACACTCAGGAAGAAACCAGAGTAACTTAAAGATTAAAAATAATTAAGTTCATCATAGTAATGGAAACATCTTCACATTTATCACTTGATCAGAAGCCATGTTACGGGCTGAACTGTGTCCCCTCAAAATTCGTATGTTGAAGTCCTAAACCCCTAATACCTTAGAACGTGACTGGATTTGAAGACAGGGTCTTCAAAGAGGCGATTAAGTTAAAACAAGGCCATAAGGGTTGGCCCTAATGCCATGTAAGTGACGTCCTTATAGAAGACAAAATTTGGACATGCAAACACACACCAGGGATGTACTTTCACAGAGGAAAGATCATATAAGGATACAGTGAGAAGGCTTCCATCAGGAAACCAAGGAGAGAAGCCTCAGAATAGAGTATATGATGTCTTAACACAATAATTAAGAACGTGTGGTGAAGGCTATGTTAACCAGTTTGTTGAAAGTATTTCAAACTGTATATAAAACCAGCACATTGTACCCCATAAATGCATTAATGTACACAGCTATGATTTAATAAAATAATTGAAAAAAAAAGCCAAACCTGTTAACTCCTTTATCTTAGACTTCAAGATCCAGATTTTTTTTTTTTTTTTTTTTTGGTTGCAGTTTTTGGCCGGGGCTGGGTTTGAACCAGCCACCTCCAGCATATGGGACCAGCACCCTACTCAGTTGAGCCACAGGCATCGCCCTCTTTTTTTTTTTTTTTAAGATCCAGATTTTTAAGAGGACAAATTTCTATTGTTTAAGCCACCCAGTCTGTGGTATTCTGTGGTATTTCATGCAAACTAATACATTATTTGTCAGAGATATTTCTAAGAGTTTTTCCTCTAAATATTTTATGATACATACCTAGAATTTTGTAGAAGTCTTGGTATCATATACTTTCATTGCTTCTATAATATTATTAAACTTGCAACCATATGTAATTTATTTTGTACCTTTGTAAGACTTATATAAGTTTATCCATCAGAAGAAATTCTTTGCCAAACTATATGCCCTAATTTATTGAACCTACATGGGAAACAGACTAAAGGAGTTCTTTCAGTAAGACAAAAGTAATGTTCCCAAGTGTTAACATTCCTGATGGGATCTAACTGCATTTATAACAAGGGTAAAATTAGTGTTGCTTATAAAACTGACTAATGAAAGAAACTTTTCCATACCATAAGTACTACTAAAGCAGGAGTCAGTCTTCACCTTAAAAGTGAAAATAAGAGTCCATATAATTTTTTCTTTCTTCTTTTATTAAAAAAAAAAAAAAAAAAAAAAAAAACAGAGCTTCAGTATGAGTCATCCCAGCTACAGTACAGTGGTGTCATCATAGCCCACTGCCACTTCAAACTCCTATGCTCTAGCAATCCTTCCTGTCTCAGACTCCCAAGTGGCTAAGACTACAGGTGTGCGCCACCACGCCCAACTAATTTTTTCTATATTTTAATACAGATGGGATCTCACTCTTAACTCAGGTTGGACTCAAACTCCTGGCCTCAAGTAGTCCTCCCACCTCAGCTTCCCATAGTGCTAGTATTACAGGCATGAGCCACCTTGCCTGGCCTAATTTTTTGTTTCTTATTATAATTTATTTCTGAAGGCTTAGTTATAAAGTAGTTTTTAAAATAACAGTGTTTTTAAAGTTTTAAATGCCTTTCTTAACAATTACAAGGACAAGTCAATTGTAAGACCAATTTCTGAATTCAAGAGTATATATTCATATTTTCCATGTTAAGGTACATTGTTCCTGTTTATTTGATAAGAATTTTACCAGAAACCTAAAAACGTACATGATCCAGAGTTAAATTACTGAATTATATTATAAAATTAACTGTGGCAGGGATCTTACCAACAGAAAAATTAGCAAAGGATTCAATTACCACAGTTCTGTTTACTCCCTTTGACAATACAATTCTAGGTGCTTAACACAAGTATCCCCGGGGAGTTATCAGTATACACATTCACCATTTGATCTCACAATAAACAAAATTTTCATTTTAAGCACACAGAACTGAGAAAAAGAATGTCATATATTTGCTCATACTCTATGTTTATAATGGTTTTCATCTAAAAAAATTTACCTTTAAGTCAGCTATGTCTTCTTTATAATTATCTTGCTTGGTGACATTTGAAAAGGAGCGCAAGGCTCCTGTGAGACGAGGTAAAGTCATCTATTATTCAGTCAGTGATCCATATAACCAGAAACCAAACAATATGATATTTTTATGCTTGGAGGAGGCAGGAGAAGTAATCAAACTCAACAAATTGACCTATACAAGAGAAAAAAGAAACAAAGTAATTAAAAAAGCAATTGCCATCAATGCTGAAACATTTTCCTGATATATTTTTGACTTGTGACCTTTTTTTTTTCCATACACTTTGACTATCTATGGTTGGAGAAGCATACAATGAACATATGTTTTGGGGGTACTACTATAACATTCTGTTAAGCTCTACAAATTCCCAAGTGCAGGCCTCAAATACTGTGTTACTACCGTCAATACTATTGAGAGAGATAACAGCACTTGCCCATCTTTTCCCCAATTTTGTTGAGTGGTCACTGATTTCAAATTACACAACTTTCTAGTGGTTCCACCTCTGCTTAGAATATTCTTCCCCCGATGTTCACATAGCTAGCTTGATATGTGCACCTTGGCTTAAAAGATACATTGTAAGAACCTTTCCTAAACATTCCTTCTAAGAAACAGGGCAGCTACCCAGTCACTGTCCATCAAAGCAAAAAAATATAATTATCTTTACAGCTCTAATTAATATGTGACATTTTCTCCTTTACTTAAAAACTCATTTACATGTTGTTTCACTCCACAAAAAGCTTCATGATGTAGAAAAAACATTTATTTTACTGATCTCTCCAAGAAATAGAATGGGCCTGGAATAATTTTGGCACTAAATAATTATTTGGTAAATGGATAAAAGGAAAAAAATGAAAAGAAGATAATGGTAATGGGGGGACTGTAGAATAAAGGAAAGAATTAAAGTGCTTGATGAAGAGAAGAACACCCAGAGAAAAAGAGAAGTCAGATAATCTGGTCTAATTTTCCTTGTTAAGATGCAGACAACTCAACAACGTACCTCCAGGCAAATAAAATAATATTGTCCTGGTTGAAGATTGCTTATTATTGCCCAACTAAAATCTATAAATTTAAAAGGCATGGCTACTTGAAGTATATCACATAAGCTACACACATTCTTAAAGTTATTCTCAGCTAAAGATTATTTTTCTCTCCCACTGCTAGGTCAGGCTGGTATTCCCTGGTCCCTGGGCTCTGGGTCAAAAATGAGTATGGGTCAGGCAGTCCCTGGGTTACAAACAAGATAGGTTTTATAGGTTTGTTTTCATGTTGAATTTGCATGTAAGTTGGAACAGGTACATTTATCTATTACCTACAAGAGCATCTGCTGGTATGTGTGCTGTAGGTAAGTCAGATCATCGTTCACAAAAGGGTGAGTTGTACATATTTTGTACATTAATACTAGTGTGGACAGTCTGAACCAAGTCAAGCTGATGACAAATGATCACAGACACAGAACATTTTACACAGTTTATCACAGAAAAGAAAGAATGTAAATAAGGAAGCTGCAGAAAGTGTAAATACGTTCCAGAGAAAGAGGAACGTGTCAGTCTCCAGAAGTGGAGAAAGACCCAGACAATATTAGGTCTTGTGGAGGGTAAACAGCTGACGGATGTGGCTAACAGTGAAGAGCAGGAACCAAATTGTAGTTGGAACCAAATTGCAGCTAGGCACTGTTTCCTGGTGAGAATGTACACAGTAAAAAGTTCCTAGTGACTTTTACTGACCATGGGCTCATTACCATCTAATTACCATAGCACTGGTGGAGCTTCATGAAGAACTCCAGTAAAGACCCATAGGTAGAAGAAGAAATTGTTAAATAACCATCCTGCTTTATAACCTGTAACATTAAATATTATGTAACCCCAACCTGTCAATTACCCCAAAGGGCAAGAAACAACCCATCCTATAGCAAGCAAACCAGTAAGCTTAGAAAAGGCAGTGTGTGCTCAGACTCTGGGTGTTTCTCCACTTGTGGAGAATGACCCATTCCTCTCTCTCTAGAACTTAATTTACATTTTGGGAGCTTTCTTTTGTACTTTCATTCTTCTTTTCTGTGATAAACTCTTGGTGTAAAATTGCTTTGTGTCTGTGATCACACGATTCTTGAGTCTACACGGTACCAGAACTTAGTCTTGACTGACACTGGGAGCTGCAAGACCAAGAACATCCAGACAGACCTAGCACCATGAAACATTTGGAAATATCTGGAGTTGCTTTGAGTATTAGAACTGGAAGGGAGGTAGAGAGGGACTACGACTACTGGCTTCTGGTATATAGAGGTCAACTAAGAATTATCTAGCCCAAATGTCTAACATGGGAAGGAAAGTACTGGACAGAAGAAGAGGCCACCAGTTAGCGGGGCACACAGTATGTCTCAAACCACTTCTCATTCCTGTTTTTTCTCTTGATTGCTGTATTCCTGAAGATATTACAAAGTTTAATACTTGAAAAAAATCCAGCTCATGTTACAGTTAGATATAAAATAATTATGTGAAATGTTTAACAAATGAAAGAGGGAATTTTTAAATAAAACTTGACTAGGCAGATTTGAAAATATAACTTCTAGAACTAAAAATATATAATTGTTAAATTTATAAACTGTCTGGGAATAGGTTAAACAACAGCGCAAGAGAAAAGTGGTAGCCTGAGAAAGATATGAAGAAACCCGTATTCTGTCACAAAGTATAGATCAAGCAGGACAAATACAAACAAGACCAAATACATCAATAGTCACAATAATTATACACAAATTAAACTTAGTCAAAAAACTGACAGAATGAATTGCTAAACAACAAACAGTAGATCTACACAATAAACACAAAACAGGAGAGGTTGAAAGTTAAGGGATAAAATAAAATCAAACCAAAAAACAACAAACCTAACTGGGGACAATATCAAAAATATCAGGTCTGGCTTGGCACAGTGGTTACGGCACCAGCCACGTGCACCAAAGCTGGCAGGTTTGAACCCGGCCCAGGGCAGCTAAACAACAACAACTGCAACAAAAAATAGCCGGACATTGTGTTCAGTGAGCTGTGACGCCATGGCACTCTACCAAGGGCAACATAGTGAAACTCTGCCTCAAAGAAAAAGAAAGAAAAAAAAAATCAGCTGAAACAAAACACAGAGCTTTAAAACAAAAAGTACTAGAAATTGTTAAAAATCTACAAACATCTTTCCAAAAGGACATTATTTGCATTCCCACCAGCAATATAGAGGTATTCCCTTTTCTCCACATTCATGCCAACATCTCTGGTTTTGGGATTTTGTGACGTGGGCTAATCTTTTGGAGTTAGATGATATCTCACAATAGCTCACATAATCTATAAAATAATTAGATGGTCTAGGTATTGTCCGTCTTATTTTGTGGATCAGAAGACTGGCAGGATGGACTTTACAAAGGTCACATATTAAATGACAGAGTAATTTAAATGGGCAATTTTAGATCTACATAGCACCAGGCAAGTCCATAAGGCTACCTGTACTGTTTCACGTAATTCCTCATTGGAAATGGCGTCAGCTGTTGATATAGGCACATAGTTGCTCAGTTTAATGTGTTAGACTTGACGAGTCTAGCTCGCACTTGTATTCTTGCTTCTTATCCTGCATCTCATCCATTCTATCCACTTTTTTATACAGCTTAAGGCATCTTGGTATACATGGCAGCACATTACATGGATATCAGGACAAATTTATTAATAGATCAGGTAAGGCACTGCTCGTTAGTATTGAGTTATCTAATAATTTTCAGCTTCATGTTCCTACTCTGTGAAATGAAAAAGTGGTATTTTGCCCTTGTGAAGACTAAGGAAGAGGAATCACATGAAGGACCTCACACGGGCTTGACACATACTTGTTGGATACTTATATTAGTTTCCTCTTGTTGCTAACAAATTATCATAAATTAAGTGGCTGAAAACAACACAAATTTATTATTATTATTATTATTTTTTTCTTTGAGACAGAGTCTTACTTTGTAGCCATTGGTAGGGTACTGTGGGGTCATAGCTCACAGCAACCTCAAACTCTTGGGATCGAGAGTTCCTCTTACCTCAGCCTCCCAAGTAGCTGGGACTACAGCCCCGGCTGCAATGTACCTCTAGTTTTTTCTATTTTAGTAGAGATGGAGTCTCACTCTTTCTCAGGCTGGTCTCGAACTCCTGACCTCAAGCAGTCCACCCACCTGGGTCTCCCAGAGTGCTAAGATTACAGGCATGAGGCACTGTGCCCAGCCACAAGTTTGTTATCTTACCTTTCTGGAAGTCAGATGACCAACTGGGGTCTCAAGAGAGCTTAAATCAGGATGTTGGCAGGGCTCTGTCCCTTCTGGAGGCTGTCGGGGGCGATCTGCTCCTTGGTTTTTCCAGTTTCCTTGCTCCCAGCACTGGCATCAGTAAGGTCTGCTTTCATCATCACAACTGCTTCTTATACCCTGTGTTTTCCTCTTTTCCTTATAAGGACCCTTGTGATTCCAGTGGGCTCAGCTGTATAACCCAAGATAATTAGTCCAGATGGAGACCCTTAAATTAATCACCCACGCAAAGACTTTTGTTTATTTTATTTTATTATTTTTTCTATTGTCTTTTGCCATTTAAATGAGGGTATTCAGGATTCCAGTGATTAGAGTGTGAAAAACTTTGAGAGCCAGCCACAATCCTCCTTTCCTTTTCTCTCCTCCAAAAACACAAGTCGGATGTTATCATTTTTCATTTTTAAAATCACACACACACATACACACACACACACACACACACACACACACGTCAATTTATAATTATCTGGAGAAAAAAAAACTCAAGCCTCTTGGCACGACATTTGAACCTTCCATGGCTCAGTTTATTCGTTCTCTCCTATCTCAACTTTCCTAACTTCACTCTCAGTTTTTCCATGCGCTATTCCCAGCTCATCTCACCCGGACCATCCTGCGTCTTGTCCTCTTGACACCAGACCCCAAGCCTGTGCTTATATTGTTCCTTGAAGTTAGAACCTTTGGTCTCCCACCCCTACATAGATGGCTCAAAATGTCCCCTTTTAATGAAACCTTTTCTGTTTATTTTAGATGAAAAGAACCTTTCACTCCCCAACATGGACTCCAGTCTTTTTCTGCTGTTTCCCTGCACGTATTTTGTTTTCCCTTGTGTACACCCGTTTCCTGGGCCTCCACTACGCAGGAGAAAAAACCTGCCTATACTCCTCAGTACGAAAGCCACATAAGGACGAAATGGTCCACGTGGTTCTATTCCTATGGCATTTGCAGCATATTCCAGCTTTTTTTTTTTTTTTTTTTTTTTACATCCAAGAAAGAGTTTATTCCACATAGCTCTAAGCAGGCAGATGGGAGGAATTTCTCAAATCCATCTCTCTGAGAATTGGGGAGACAGGGTTTTTAAAGATTTAAGGATTTGACAGGCAGGGGATTGAGCAATTAGTTTTGCTGATTGGCTAAGTTTGGGGCAAAAGTATAGGAGTGTGAACATTATTATAAGAGTATGGAATCGTCTTCTTGCTTTGCTTCAGCTCCTGGGGTTATGATTCCAGCCTGTCAGTTTCTTAGTTTAGGCCACTGGTCTGGGTGGGTTAGCCAAACCACTGGAATGCAGGGGTTGGAAGATGCCTTAGAAACTACCTTTTCGGTTCCAAAAGGTGATGATATATATATTTTTTAATTAATTAATTAATTTATTTTTTTATTATAGATAAAAATATGCACCATAGATGTGGCCCAACCCATCACCCTCCCTCCACCCAAACCTCCCCCCTCTCTTCCCCTTCCTTGGTCCTTTCCTCGTAGTCTTGTGGTATAGTTGGGTTATAGCCTTCATGTGAAAGCTATAGTTTACCTTCATAGTAGGGCTGAGTACATTGGATACTTTTTCTTCCATTCCTGGGATACTTTGCTAAGGAGAATATGTTCCAGCTCCATCCATG
>CAUYPK010118763.1:0-19087 GCA_963574355.1 Loris lydekkerianus
CTGGTATCAGCAGAAACCAGGGAAATCTCCTAAGCTCCTTATCTATAAGGCATCCACTTTGCAATCTGGGGTCCCATCAAGGTTCAGAGGCAGTGGGTCTGGGACAGATTTCACCCTCACCATCAGCGGCCTGCAGGCTGAAGATTTTGCAACTTATTACTGTCAGCAGTATAGTAACTGGCCTCCCACAGTGTTACAAGTCCTAACATAAAGCCCCAGGGAAGCAGGTGTGTGAGGCTGGGCTGCCCCAGCTGCTCCTCCTGGTGCCTCCATCTGTGAAATCATTTCTCAGAGGAAGCCAAGATGTGAAGGTTTTGGTAGAGGGAACCAGGGAGGCTCCTCTGCATTGTAATTCTTTCTTGCTCCTCACTCTCAGTTCAGACATGACAATGTCTCCCTTGATTTAATAAAGCCTCAATTATGATTCCTGAAGAATATTTTATGGCATCAGTCAGAATTCATACATCAAAAGAAAATAAAAATTATTAATAAAAAAAGAACAAATAATCTCATTTCATTGTGGGCAAGGAATTTGAACAGAAGTTTCTCTGAAGAAGACAGGCGCATGGCCTACAGACACATGAAAAAATGCTCATCATCTTTAATCATCAGAGAATCAAAACCACTTTGAGATAACATCTAACTCCAGTAAGAGTGACTCACATAACAAAATACCAAAAGTACAGATGTTGGCGTCGTTGTGGAGAAAAGGAAACACTTCTGCACTGCTGGTGGGAGTGCAAGCTAGTACATCCCTTTTGGAAAAAAGTATGGAGAATACTCAGGGATCTAAAAGTAGACCTGCCATTTGATCCTGCAACTCCTCTACTAGGAGTCTATCCAAAAGACCAAAAATCACTTTATGACAAAGATATTTGCACCAGATTGTTCATTGCAGCTCAATTCACATAGCCAAGTCATGGAAGAAACCCAAGTGCCCATCGACCCATGAATGAATTAATAAATTGTGGCATATGTACACCAGGGAATATTATGCAGCCTTAAAAAAGATGGAGACTTTACCTCTTTTATGTTTATATAGATGGAGCTGGAACATATCCACTTAGTAAAATGTTTTAAGAATAGAGGAAAAAGTATCCAATGTACTTAGTACTATTAAAAAACCAATTTACAATCACTCACAATTTCATATGAAGAATAGATCACAACTATGGCCCAGTATGGGGGGATTGAAGCAGAGGGGGGCAGGTCAGATGGAGGGAGAGTGAATGGTAGGATCACACCTATGGGGCATATTGCAAGGGTACATGTTGGATCTACTAAGTATGGAGTATGAATGTCTTAATACAATAATTGAATAAATGAGGTGAGGGATATATTAACAAATATGGCATAAGCATTCCAAATTGTATATGAAATCAGCACATTGTACCCCAAAAATGCATTAATGTATATATGATCTACCTCTTTATGATTTAATTAAAAAAATAAAAATAAAAAACTAAAAACAAAATTCTACTGTAAGGAATCCAACCAAGAATTGTTTTAATTCAGCAAAGTAGAATCAGAAATACAAGCCCAGGTAATGCTGGTGTGGATGTGGAGAGAATGGAACACTTTTACACTGTTGGTGCGACTGCAAACTAATACAACCTCTTTGGAAGGAAGTATAGAGAATCCTCAAGGAACTCAAATTAGACCTCCCATTTGATCCTGTAAACCTACTACTACACATCAACCAAGAAGAACAAATATCATTTTATCATAAGAACTTTTGCACTAGATTGTTTATTGCAGCTGAATTTATAAGTGCCAAAATGTGGAAAGAACCTAAATGCCCATCAACCCAGCAATGGATTAACAAAATGTGGTATGTTTATACCATGGAATACTATTCAGCCATTAAAAAGATGGAGACTTCACATCTTTTGTATTAACCTGGATGGAGTTGAAACACATTCTTCTTAGTAAAGTATCACAAGAATGGAGAAGAATCCATTGTACTCAATACTAATATTAGGCCAGATGATCTAATACATGCCCAGTTAAGGGAAAATCTCAAATCAATTTAAGGTGGGAGACAGGGGAACTAGGGAGTGTGGAGGTGGAAGTGGGCTGTATGTGATGATCCTACTTAATGGGCACAATGTTGGGGGTGGGGTACAAATATAAGAGGGACTCTACCTAACAATGCAAACATTGTAACCAAATTCTGTGTACCCTCAATTAACCTGAAACAATAAAAATAAAATAAAATAATAACAACTTTTAGGCCCTGTTACAGATCCTAAGTCAAAACATTAGAAGAAAATACTTTTTTCTCCTAAAATACCACCCTTTTTTCAATTAACAATACACCTTTGGGGGGGAGGGGAAAGAAAAAAAAAACTTCCTTGGTTAATACATCTTTGAGGCAGTATAGTGGAGTGGTTAATATGCCCGGGTCTGAGTCCTGGCTCTGCCTCTTCCTAGCTGTGTGACCTTGGACAAGTTGCATCAACCCTCTACCGTAGTTCCTGAATCTATAAAATGACAATATTTAACTCATTGTGTTCTTGCTTTGATCAAATGAGTCATACAGTAAAAACAAAACACTTAACTATTTTTTACATAGAAAATTCTCATTAAAAATTACTGATTATTATTTTTTAAAAAGAATTACAAGCCTGCATGTAGCATAGTCAGGGATGCTGATATCAGATGTAGGAGAATCACTGGTGTTATGTCAGTTGTCAGGGTCTACCTGATACTGAAATTATGGGCTTCCTAACCACTTGGTCCTCAGACCAGTCTGCATGGCCTACAGACACATGAAAAAATGCTCATCATCTTTAATCATCAGAGAATGAAAACCACTTTGAGATAACATCTAACTCCAGTAAGAGTGACTCACATAACAAAATACCAAGGGTGGGGTGCTGATGCTTTCAGCAGGTGTAGCACCTCCCCAGGAAATCCCCCATTCCTCAGCTTTGTCCAACTGTCTGCCTGCAGGTATTGATAAATATGGAATCATCCTCTTTTGACTTTCAAATATGAAGGGAGGGCCCTTCATTGATTAACTTTATAAGAAATCATGGAGGGGAAAGGAATTTGGGGAAATGTGCTTCCAGAAATGATGTGGTGCCAAGTAAGGTCAATATTTCCCCAAATCTCAAAACTTTACAGATATGAGCTTGTATCAGAATATGCTTGAATGAGCTTACAGTTATTACTAGAAAGTCTGAGATCATTGCAGGAAAAATCTCATAAGCCATAGAGTAAGCAGAAAAATGAGAAAATTGCCTAGAATGTATAGCAATCATTTGACAAACAAATAAAAGGGTCTTCTGACAAAACAAAAAGGAAAACCCAAAGGTACCTATAGTATACATTTTCCTTAATTGCTACTCAATGTTTGTCCAGATGCCAGTGCAGCATCAACGCTGATCCTGCTGAACATGTCACACATGCAAAGTAGCAAATGCATCTCAGGCATTCTGAATGACAATGTTCATTTTAATAAATTAACAGGTCGTCTGCAATATTTTTAAGCAGTTTCATTTTGAAGGACATTTACTTTAGTGAAAGATATTTCTTTTTCCAATAAGAAAATCCCTAGGTTGAAAACATACCCAGCTTTAATTATATTTAATTCAAAATTACATGTGAAAAAGTCTTAGCATAATATAGATAAAAATTATGAAAAACATGATATTTCCATGAAAATATGCCTTGAAAATTAAATGCGATAAATATATTAGAGACTATATACATCAACAAAGTGAAAGAATAAATGAAAATTGTGTGCAACTGTGTTAGAGTTTATTAGACTTACAATTGTCTGCTTAGCTTGATTTGGGAATTTTGTTCAATCCTGCTGCTTGCCATCCAAATTGTTTGCCTTACATAGTCACTGTCCTGGTCCCAGATCAAACAATACAAAGGCTGGAGACAAGCTTAGTGTCCTGCAGTAGAATCACCATACTGGCCACCTTAATCAGGCAGATGATTGTTAACATGAACATCTGCAATCATGAAAATAAATGTTAAGTGTTATTAATGATGGAATTTTGAGAGACTTTGCTAGCATATGTACATTCTTCCATAAATGAGGCAAATTTTACTCTTGTTATTCAAATGATATTTTGTTTTAATATCCTCTTATTTCTAAATGGATTACTAAATGTTGACATTTATGCTATCACTTTTAATTAAATACATCTATCTATCATAAAATATGTAAATAGTATATTGGACAGCTTTTGTCTAGGTGGTCAGATCAGTAAAGGCTGTTAGCTCAGCCTGAGTGTAAAATTTTTATCCTTGCTCAGAATTTAATTCCTGTGTCTTCCTGTTTAAGCAATCATCTTGATTCAGTGAGATTGTGTTTGACACAGCTTATTAAGAGCAAAATAAGAGGTTCCGGTCCCATTTCTCTCTTTCCACACCTTGGTCTTTGACAGTATCAGGTGGGAATGAAGAGCTGATCAGAGCTTTATCTTGCAAGTATACCTTCACTTGATGCTTAGTTATCTTTCCAGAGAATCCTGAAGCTGGCTCAGAGTAACACCCAATTATCCCCAGCAGTGTGGGGGCAAGGATCACCACAATGGCACAGAGAAGGACACTGGCTCTGTGCCTTCCTGGTACTGATTACATTTCCCAGAAAACAAACAGTGCTGTCCATGCAGGCTGGGAACTATTGCATGGGTGGTACACTAATTTATACACCAGGCCAATCTGTACTACACATCCATCAGCCCAGACTCAACCCTCTGCTTCTTAACAGTTTTGAGAACTTCTATTCATACTCCTGAACCTATAAAATCATTCTTTTAAAAATATATATATTATTATTTTATTTTATATGATAGGCATACAAATGTTTTGGTTCCATGCATTGCTTTTGTACTATTTTGGTCAAAGTTATGTGTGTACATCACCCAGATAGTATGCACTGTACCTACTAGTTGTAAATTTACCACTTCCCTCTTATTCTCTTGATTTCTGACAAGTGTTATCTCCATATGTGTACAGAGTGTTGATTGATTAGTTTCAATTTTATAGTGAGTACATGTGGTATTTGTTTTTCTATTCTTGTGATACTTCACTCAGAAGAATGGTCTCCAGTTCCATCCAATCAATACAAGAGGTATTCATCATTTTTTAATCATTGAGTAGTATTTCATGGTATACATATACAACATTTTATTAATCCACTCATGTATTAATGGGCACTTGGGTTGTTTTCACATCTTTGTAATTGTGAATTGTGCTCCTATAAACATACAAGTTAGTTCAAGTGTCTTTTTTATAATTTTTTTTTCCCTTTGAGTAAACACGTAGGAGTGGGATTGATGGATCAAAGTGTAGGTCTACTTTTAGTTCTTTGAGGTATCTCCATCTACTTTCCATAGTGGCTGTAGTTATCTGTGGTCCCACCAACAGTGTATAAGTGTTCCTGTCTCTCTGCATCCACACCAACATTTGTTGTTTTGGGACTTTTAGATGAAAGCTATTGTCACTGTAGATAAGTGATATCTCATTGTGATTTTGATTTGAATTTCCCTGATGATCAGAAATGTTGAGCATTTTTTCATGTTTGTTGGCCATTAGTTTACCTTCCTTTGAAAAGTTTCTGTTGTATCCTAGGTCCACTTTTTCAAGGGATAGTTTGTTTTCTTCTTGCTGATTTGCTTGAATTCTTTCTAGATTATTGTCGTCAGCCCTTTATTGGATGTATAGCATGCAAATATTTTCTACCATTCTGTAGATTGTCTATTTGCTCTGTGATTGTTCCCTTGGTGGTGCATAAAGTCTTTAATTTGATCAAGTCCCATGTATTTATTTTTGTTGTTGCTATAATTACTTTGGGGGTCTTCTTCATAAGATCTTAGCATAGGCCAACGTTTATATAACTTTTTCCAACTTTTCTTCTAAAATACTTATGGTTTCATGCCTTGGGTTTAAGTCTGTTACCCATCATGAGTTCTTCATAAATCTGCTGTTTTCCCCAAAGCATTTTCATTCTTTTGTTTTCCCAACCTTTCTCTAGGTTTCATGGAAGCAGTGTATTCATGCTACCGCGGGTGTCAATGGAATTTTCATCTGTTTTGGAATTAGAACTTCCTCCACAGTCAGTCAATATCTATCCAACCATCCAGATGTTATCACGTCAGGTCCTGAAGACAAACTGTTTGAGTTAGGGACAGAGCTTCAGTGTTTATAGATAGTGTGACAGTAAAGTTTTTTAACCTCCCTTTGTCTCAGTTTCCATATCTGTGAAACTGTGACAATGATAGTATTCACCTTATAGATATATTTAAAATTTAAACAAGGTAAAGTATTTTGAACCATAACTAACACATAACATATGCTGCTATTAATTTTGATATCACTATCATTATAATATCTAGAACTATAAAAATTATCCCTATAGACAAATTTAGCTGAGACTCATGAGAAACGGTCTTAAATCTAATCCAAACATATTTCATCCCAAGCCCCATTAGGCAGGCTCTCTCATAGAAACAAATTTTACTAATCATCATCATCACTAATAAAGCATATTGACTATGTGACTCCTGATATGATGCACTGAGGATATATCCCATCTGTAATATTCTTGCAAAAAATGAAAGATTCAGTGTAATCAATAGATGATATCAGGCAAAAGGTATTAAGGATCATTCAGCAAAATAACTGGCCAGTAAAATTCAAAAGTTTCAAGAACATGAAAGACAACAAAACTATAAAATACTGTCACAGATTAGAAGATGTTAAGAAGGCATAAACTAAATATAATATGTGATCTTGAATCTTACACTGGAAGCTAAAAGAAAGACATTATTGGGACAACAGTAAAATCTACATTGGATTGCAAATTATTTATCTAATAACACTATATTTATGTTAATTTTCTGACTTGATACTTATACTATAGTTTGTGTGTGACTAGTATTACCTGAAGCTTGGGAAAGGTTATACTGTGACAATTGATACTACATTTTTCAAATTTTGAGTCTAAATGTATTTCAAAATAAATTAAAATATATAACTAAAAATAACTAAAATGAAGAAAAAAGCATGGATTTGTATTAATCTCATGACATTCATTGTATTTTTCACCTTTCCTTATTTGAGATTCTCATCTCTTTTAAAAGCAGTCCTTGCTCTCATTATGTAGAGTATATTCACATATTTTTTTAATTCTATCGTATACATAAGATTTCTTTAAAATTGTGAGTGCAATGAGAACAGAAAAATCTAGAAATTAGGGTTCAGTATTTATTAAGAACTTGGTTTGTCCTTAACTTAGGGTGTAGAGTACAAATTCCCAACTACAAAATTGATTATGATAGTCCATAGCCCTATTTCCGTTTAGTGTGGCTATTATGCTTATTTAAATTTATTTTAGATGGCATCCTTCTTATACTGTAACAATGAGTTTATTAAACACTTTGTGTGAAAATAAACAAATAAAAACATGAAAGCCAGAAAGCTGCAAAAATATCAAAACTACTTCAGTGCTCTGGAAATTGACAAAGCATCAAAAATGTGAGAAATATATATTCTTTTAAAGTTCTTACTTTCAGTAAGAACAGGAAAAGTCTGTGTCTTTGTTGGGACATCTCTCTTCCACCTCAGTTAAGCCAGCAAGAACTGCAAAGAATGGCAGCAAAATGCAGCAGCTTGCTGCTGGAGTGGATAGATGCAAGTTGGGGTGGAGAGTTGAGTCTGATCTTTCAGGGTTGCCAGATAACATTGATGACACTCATTAGAAATGAACATAAAAACAAATAAGCAAACAGAAGAAAACCCATGGATTTTGTAGTCCAAGGTGATGGCCCTGGTTGATCATGTGGTACACCTGCTGAAATTTAAAGGTTGATTCCTGAAAATAATGGAGTTGCAGAATTGTTTAGATGATTTCTGCACACATTCCTGGTGACATAGAAAATTCAAGTATGAATGACAGATATGCAGGGTGGGGTGCATGGAAGTGTAAAGTAAACACAGCAGAAGAAAGAAGAGGATGCATTTTGCAGAGGCTCCTCAAAGCATATGCAAGGGTATTGGTGGATGGCATTTTCCTTTCTGTTCTTTCTGCAACTCAGAGCAATTTCCCAAGTGATATAGTCTTGATCTTGAACCTACTTAGAGAGAAGTGATTCTCAGCAGAACATTCCTTGACTCATGTTTGTCCCAATTCAGACTCTAATTCCATGGCCATACCCTTTAGTTAGAGGAGAATACAGAACAGAATTTTTTAAATGATCATATATAGCACATATAGGATAACTTATCATAGTTTCATTCTAATTTTAAAAGACATGAACAAAGTAGAATCTGTAGGTGCCTCCAAAAAGAATACATCCAATGCACTGGGCATTAAAGAGAACTATGGCTTTGGGTAGGGCACATGCAGGTGACACACCCTTCAAGGACATATGGTGTTTTTTTCTGTATCTGAAGTAAATTAGAAGGTTCTTTAATAGTCTGAATGCTGGAACAGGGCAAATTTTAAATGTTTTACAATACTTTTAGCATGAAATCAAGAAATAAAATATTTTTGTATTTAAAAAATGAACACTATCAAATATAAATATAAATATAACTTGCCTCAATCAGTAGATTCAAGAGTGAGCAGTGTTTAAAAGAAGGAGCTCTGCCTCTGTAAAGAATGGCTAGGGTTAAGAGATTAAATTCAGCACTCAGGGAACACTAAACATGAAAATGTGCCATAATAAGCATAGCTAGAAACGTAGCCAAGATTGTTCAGATGTGGAGGGAGGAAATTCCTGACCAAGATTGACTTGATTGCTTCCATCACTTCCACTTGCACTGCTAGTAGGACTGAGCATTCAGAGATAAAGGAGGACAGAGGGCTTTATTAGCAGAGTGCACACATAAATTTCTGTGTTTTAGAATAAAGAAAAAATTTACATCAAAAGACATAATATTAGACTTATAATCTTTACATATTCTTGGCTATTTTAAGCCCTTTGATTATCTATGGAAATTCTAGAATCACCTTTCAAAATATTCAAAACATTATTTGGAGATAATAGTTGGAGTGCATTGAACATATATGTTAAATTAGAGAAAACTGAAATCTTAAAGTATTCCACTCTATGAACATGAAAATGAGACATATTGTCCTTTAATTGCCCTCTTGTCATGTCTTCAATAGTTGTTAGGTATTTTCAGTCTTCCTTGTACAATTGTCAACATCACTAATCAAACTAGGCTGTGAGGGATTTACATACAAGCAAAGTTATTCCTGAGGCTCACTGGTGATTACCAAGATATTGGAGGTGATATTGGAGGTGATGGGGAGATAAACCTAAGAAATATTTCAGTGAGATAGTCGATGGGACTGAGGTCTGCACAGCAGATGACAGTTGATAAAAATTGCTTATGTGTACAAATATATTTCCCTTCACAATTACTACTCTCCATTCCAGGTCTAGAAAAGCACAGCCCAGTGCACATGCCCCAGGTGCTCTGCGTGTACCTCCAACCATCCTGCTGTCCAGAGCCCACAGCAGTGCCTACGTCTGTGCTGTGGGGAAAAGCTGCTCAGTTAGGACTTGGGATGGGACCATGGAAAGCCCAGGTCAGCTTTTCTGCCTGTTACTCTGATCCTAGGGGAGGAGAATGCAGGATAGCTCTGCATGTCAATGAAAACTCTCACTATTTGGGGGTCCTGGTACCTATTACTTCTGCCCACCAAGCACAATAATCAAAGCTCAGTGTAGATCAATAATCTCGGCTCTACTGCAAAAACAGTGGGTATGATCTTGATTACCCAGTTATCTCAGATACCACTGGAGATATTGTGATGTCAAAAGCCTCTTTGTCTTTGTCTCCAGGGGAAAATCAGTCAGATGTTGGAAGTCCTTAGCCTGGTACCAGCAGAAATCAGGCAGGCTCCAAGCTTCTGCTCTTTGGAGCATTCACCTGGGCCCCTGGCATCCCAGATAATTCCAGTGACAGTGGGTCTGGAACTGACTTCACTCTCACCATCAGCAGCCCGGAGCCTGAAGATTTTGCATGTTATCACTGGCAACAGTGTATATTACCTATAGTACCACAGTGATTGAACATGAAACAAAACCCTCCATGAGACCTTTAATATTTTTCTTCTTCCATCTTCTTCCTTCCTAGGCAGCTGCTGTGGCGTTTCCTTGTTTACCATCTCTGCCTCCATTAGGAAATCTTGCAGTTTTCCAAAGTAACTCACTGACATGTTTCTTACTCTGATTTCTGGATTCATCTTCAGACATGGCTGCATGGCCAGGTTCAGAAACAGTTTCTCTGGCAGTGGTGTGGAATCAGACTCACAGAAGTGGATACATCAGAAGGTGCACCTGTGGTGTCCAGTAGAGTAAGGTGAGGCTGCCCAGCAGCAGAGGATAAATAGTGAAAAGAAAAAAATCTTCATAATTCACATGAAAGAATTGATTCAGGGAAAATTCAAGTAATCTACAGAGAAACCATAGGAATTAATTAGAAAAGTACAAAATCATTAAATTCAAGGCCAACATACAAAAATCAACTTGACTTCTTTGTACCTGCAACAAACAGTAAAGAATTAAAAGTATAAAATAAAAAATTAAATAGCATCAAACATGTACAATATTTTGAAATAGACTAAAAGATATGTATATTTTGTGGCTTTTAAATGTAAAACGAAACAAAGCAAAACAAATAGACCAGAAGAATGTGCAGATGTTGAAGTAATCAGACCTCATATGCTTACTGCATTAGAGGACATGGTTGAGAATTTTAGTAGCCAAAAATTGTAAAAAGTAATCAAATAGAAACTTAAAATATAAAGGAATTCAAACCAAGAACTCCATAGATGAGTTTAACTATAAATGTGACAGTTAAATTTGCTCTCCCAAATGATCAGGTGGAAGTTTGGTCAGGCCCTGAGGTAATCTGTTATATGTAATAGGAAAATATATCCTGAGCAAAGGTGAGTGTGATCTGATTTCCCTAAGCGTGAATTATTGTTTAATAAATTATAAATTAATTATCTTCAGGTGAAAAAGGCAGCACTCACTCTGTTTTAGACTAAAAAATGTGATACCTGCAGGACCACAGAAAAAGCAGAGAGTACCAGGCCTGGGGAGGGAGCTAAGGAATGAGGGGCAGGTCGTGGGGAACCTGGTAGAGCTCAGAACCATGCAGGCTACAGAGCTCGGAGCAGAGTGGTACACGAAAACATTGCTCCCACCTGAAGACATAGCACTCGATAACTAGATTTAAAAAATTAAGTCTCTCCACAAATCATCCCTCAGCCATTCATAAAAATCCAGAATGTCCTCTGTTAAGAGAAGGTAGAAGAGGGTGTCTCCTCATGACTGGGAGAGGATGAAAAAAAGCATGGTGGAAGCACAGACTAATGGAATCACTGTGGACACCAAGTCTGATGACTTTGCAGTCACTCCCTTACTAACCAGAGAATGTTGAGCTACAACATATTAGCTCAACATGTGAATGCCAGACACAGAGGGGGAATCCTAATTCCTGGGCCATTAACATCTAAGTGAAAACTGCACATGACTATCTAACATGACCATGGTCTTGGATAGTACATAAACACCACTTACAATTGCTGCATGCTTCGTAAACAAACAAACAATAAGTCATGGTTGAAAATGTGCAAAAAAGAAATACCCCTTACCCTGGAAATGACACTGTCAAGTAAGAGGAACACCCTCAGGGTGTCTCCCCGCACTTGACCACAAGTGGGGGCACAAGCACAGCAGTGATGTGTCAGGAGGGATCTCTGGAAATAACAGCCCAGACAGAGCCCACACTGATTCTGAGTATTTTTATTATCATTACCATTTTATGTGCCATTTAATAATTTAACTTGTTCATCTAATAATGTTACACATCCTCCCACTTCCCATTTTTCAGCAGACTCCCTGGCAGCAGAACAATTAACACTTAGAGAAGACCCACAGGGGCCTAATCACTTGGTCCTTGATGAAAATCCAGTCCAGCTATCACAAGCAGAGTTTGTGGAAGTCTGGGGAAGTGACTTGCAAGGAGGACATCACACAGGATGAGCTCTGAGCAGGAGGGTCCCTCCATAAAGGAAGGGAGTGGGACCAGGTTCCTCCATAAAGGAAGGAAGTGGGGCCAGGTCCCAGGAGTGTGTTCTCTTGTCACTGAAGGGCATCAGGACAGAGATCAAGGTGTTGTCACCCAGGTGGGAGAAAGGGCAGCACCTGCGGGTCTTCCCCAAGCCAGTGGCCATGGATTTACAGACGTGTAGGTCCCACCTGCATTTGCTCCACAGCCACTACCAGACTCCAGAGATCATACTAGTGTTGACTCGCTTCTCAGCTGTGCAGGAACTGTGGGCACAGTCTGTCTCTGTCAATGACTAGTAGGACAATGAAAAGCAGTTTATTTTGTTAGATTTATATCAATGACTACAGTCAAGAAAGAAAATGGTCAGAAGAGATATCCTTCAATGCAGAATAAAATACCCCAACCTGTGACTCCCTTTCATCCTGGTATTAAACTTTTAAGATCACGTTTGAATCTTCAAACTATCAGTGGAGCCCCAAGACATCTACCCCTAAATTATGACTGTGCCCAGCCTGAGCCCATGGTTGGATAATCCCCGGTGTCTGTGTAAACCCTGCTACTTAGGCTCTTGCTCAAACTCACTTCTCTCTCTCTCTCTCTCTCCTCCTTTCCCTTTCTGTGTTATAAGAATCATTAGCTGAGGCTCAGAAACTGGGGTCTTTTGCATAGAGACACATCCTGTTAATGTGACAGCCCTGCTAACATATAAAATGAACCTGTGGTCACCCTGCTTATATAGGCTCAGGACACACTTCCAGAAGGATTCCTTCCTCAGGATGGTCTTGCTGGGACAGATCCTCTGGCCACTGGTTCTCTGCATTCATGGTAGGGAACTTTTTCTTCACAAATTTACAAACAGGTAATTTTCAGGATGAGAACTTTAATGTCTATGCCCATCCAGGGTGTGAGATAATTGAGACAAAGACTAAGGTTTGTGTGCCCATCTTTGTTTCACAAGTCAGATGCTTAAAAAATACTTTGGATACAATTTGAACAATAACATATTTAAGTGAAAAATACTAGAATATGGTGTAGCAATTACTTTTTCTTTCACAACTATTGTTGTGCATTTGTGTTCAGACCATTTCTTTTCTTTCTCCCAGTTTCCCATGAGGCTACTGTGCTGACTCAGTCTCCATCCCTCATGTCTGTGGCCATGGGAGAGAGTGTCTCCATCTCCTGCAAGGCCAGCCAGAGTCTCATCCATAGCAATGGAAACACCTACTTAAACTGGTTCCAGAAGAAACCACACCAGTCACCTCAACTACTGATCTCCATGGTGTCCAACAGGGCCCCTGGGGTCCCTTCCCGGTTCAGTGGCAGTGGTTCAGGGACAGATTTCTCCCTGACAATCACCAGTGTGGAGCCTGGAGATGGTGCATACTACTTCTGTGAGCAGAACACTCACTGGGACCCTACACCGTGTGACAACCCTAAACACAAACCTCCCCCTTGGGTTTGGCCCTTCTGCTCAGCAACGTAGCTGTTTCCTCTGGGGAATTGGTGTCAGAGCAGCTGCTCCTCTCAGAGAAAAGCCAGGCTGGAGTGAGGTAGAAATGGTAGGGCACCCTTGAAAGTGGATGGAGGGCCCCAAGTCCAGCGGTTCCTCTCAGTAGATGACCAGTGTCCAGACAACATCTCTGAGGAGGCTCAGAGAAGGCTTCATGCTGAATCTCTGCCCTGGGGCTCCCAGCATCACTCACTGGCCCTGAAGGAATGGCCTCCTGTCCTCCAGAGCACCAGAAGCTCAGGCTGCCATGCCCTGACTTCACTGCCCAACTCACAGCCTCATCACTGACTTCACTAGGTCATGGAGTGTCATGTTTCCAAGGAAAGATTTATCTGTTCTGATTTAGTTGTTCTGATTCTGAACTGCCAGCCTTAAGGATCCTCTCCATGGGGTCTATGTGCTCCCCCTTTCTAACTCAGCCTTTCTCTTCTTGGCTACCCCTAATCCCACATTTTCCCCAAATTTGACAGCTTCTGTCCTAACAATAGCATGAGTTCATCTTTTTTACTTGTGGGATTCCTGTGAAAACACATTTCTTCAAGTTCAGGCCCTTTTTATATTTGGGAGCTGCAAGGCAAACGGGCATGGTCAGTGACTTCATAGAGAGAGAGTGACATGGTCACTTACATTGTCACTTAACCTTTGTGGTAAGTAAATCATTTCCTCTCTAAAGAGTTTTCCAAGTTGGAGTTATTTCCTTTTTTAAACTGTCTGGACTTCTCTAAATGCCTTCCTTCTAAGCATTTTTCTCCAAAAGTCCCAAATCAGAGTAGTCATATCCAGCAAAATCTGCTTAGTCCTTGTTTAATATTATATATAAGAATATATGGCATTAGAAAAATATACAAAAAAAGAAAAAAATATATACATATATCCCAGTTTTCTAAACTGTCCTAAATTTTGTCTTCTGTAACAATCAAAAGACACAATTCCACTGATTAATCAGATCACAAATTCAAATCTCTAAAAAGTGTATTTTTTTTGTAATAAGGGTCATGTCAATGTAGCCCCTTATTTTTCAATTGAAAGCTCAGCATTTTGTATTCTCAATGCTTCATCTTTACTGTGAGAATTGTAATAGACAGCAATAGTATTTTAATCTTCTCAGTTAGAAGAAGCCCAGCGTTTGTTCTAACTTCACATTTAATTTCTGTTACATGTTAAATGGTAGAGAATTCGATTGTTCTATCCAAATATTTGACTATTAAAAGCTGTCCATTGGTGAATGCTTGTGTTTTTATTTTTTAATTTTTATGGATTAAAATGTAGATGTACTAGAAATTTATGTAGTACATCTGATAGTTTGATACATGCATAGAATGTGTGATGATCAAGCATTTATAATATTTTTGTCTTGTAAACATTCCAAAATGATTTTTCTAGTTAATCTGAAATACATAATGAACTATTCTTAACTGTATTTGTCCATTGCACTACAAACACTAGATCTATTTCTTCTATCTAACTTTACTTTTGTAACCATGAACTAACCCAACCCTATCTCCTCCACTACTACCCTTCCCAGCCTCTGGTAGCCACCATTCCATTCACTTCGTTCACCAGATTAATTTTTTTAGCTGCTACATGTTAGTGAGAACATGTGACATTTGTCTTTCTGTGCCTGGCTTATCTCACTGAATAGAATAACCTTCAGTTTCACTCAATTGACACAATTTTATATTTTTTTGTATGGTGGAATACTATTCAATTCGTGTGTGTGTGTGTGTGTCTGTGTCTGTGTCTGTGTGTATCTCACATTTTTCTTATCAATTCATCCCTTTATAGACATTTAGGTTGATTCCATACCTTGGCTATTATGAATAGTGCTTCAATAAACATGGAAGTGCAGATATCTTTGACATATACTGATTTTCTTTCTTTTGGATATATACCCAGATGTGGGATTGTTGAATCACATGGTAGTTTTATTTTTAGTTTTTTGAGAAACTTTAATATTAGCTGTAATAATTTACCTTCCCAACAAGCTACATGTGTTCCCCTTTCTCTGTATCCTCACCAGCATTTATTATTTTTGTCTTTTTGATGATATCCATTTACACTGGGGTGAGATGATATCTCATTGTGGTTTTGATTTGCATTTCCCTGATGATTATTGGTGATGAGCGTTCTTTCACATGACTATTGACCATTTACATATTTTCTTTTGTGAAATGTATATTCTGATCTTTTGCCCATTTTTCACTGGATTATTTATAATTTTGGTATTGAGTTTTTTGAGTTCATATACATACCATTTATTAATCTCTTGTTCATTAATGTTGACTAGTGGGATGAAAATGTATCAAATGGTCTATGAAGCTAGTGTATGATGCCCCATGATCATATTAATGTATGCAGCTATGATTTAATAATAAAAAAATAAAAAATAAAAAAAATAAAAAAAAAGTAGTGTACAGATATTTCCTTTTTTTCCTTTTATTAAGTCATATATGCATAGATCATGAATACATTTGTGCCTTTGTGGGATTCAATTTTGTGTGATTTTTTGTACAAATTGGAGTGCTTACATCCAACTAATCAACATATTTTCAATAATTCTTTACTTTTCACTTCCATTTTTTTAAATTTCAGAATATTATGGGTATAAAATTCTTTTGCTGACATGCTTTGTTTTTGTGCAATTTCAGTCAAAATTACAGTGTGCCCATCACCCACATAGCATGCATTGTACCCATCAGATATGAGTTTACCCATCCCTCTTTCCCCCTCCCACCTGTTTGGTTTCCTACCATATGTGTGCATTTGTATCAATCAATTAGTTCCAATATAATAGTGAATACATGTGATGACATTACATTCTTGTGGTGCTTCACTTAGAAGAAAGTTCTCCAACTACATCCAAGTTGTCAGAAAAGGTATTACTTCACCATTTTCTTGTGGCTGAGTAGTATTTAATTGCATATATAAACTACATTTTATTAATGCATTCATGTACTGGTGTGTGCTTGGGTTGTTACCACATCTTTGTTAATTGTGAATTGTGCTGTACAAAACATTTGAATTCAAGTGTTTTTTTTTTTTTTTTCATGAAATACCTTTTTCTCCCCTTGGATAAACACCTAACAGTAGTATTTCTAGATGGAATTATATGTCTGCTTTTAGTTCCTTGAGCTATTGTCATACTAATTTCCATAGGGATTGTACGAATTTGCAATCCTCCCAGCAGTGTGTAAGTGTTCCTTTCTTTCTGAATCCATTCCAGAAACTGTTGTTTTGAGATTTTATTATAAGTGCTATTCTTATTTTCCTGATTATTAGAGAGGATGGGCATTTTTTTGTATGGTTATTGGCCATTGGTCTATCTTCTTTGCCTGTTTACCTATGAAGTAGTTTGATTTTTTCTTATTGATTTGTTTGAATTCTTTATGGATTCTGGATATCAACTCTTTATTGGATATGTGAAAATATTTTCTCTCATTCTATAGATTGTCTTTTCACTCTATTGATTATTTCTTTGGCTGTAAAGAATTTTTTAATTCAATCAGACTTTTAAATTTATTGATATTGCTGCGATTGGCTTTGGAATCTTCTTTATTCTTTGCCTACTCTGATACTTATCAGTGTTTCTCTAACATTTTCTTCTATAATTATTATAGTTTGTCTCTCCCTATGAACAACATCCCAGCTGTAATTGTTTTGTGATGTCCTCAACCTGATCTTTTGTCCCTCAGCTTGGACAGTCTGAAAATCTGTGTCTCTAGTCAGCCACCTTGGCTCTGATTTGGATTGAGTGAGCTTCCACATTTTAATAATCCAATTTCTCTTCTTTCTCCAGGATATCAGTATTCCTATGTAAATGAACATCACAGAATCATTTGTCATTTAGGAATAAACATGGTTTATTTCTTCAATAATTTTGATCAGGGGTCTAATGGTTAAAGAATAAAATTCTGGGAAGACGGAAATGTAATTACAAGGTCAAATAGGAATTGATGATTCCTAATAAAATGGGAATACGACCAGATAGGAAGAGTGGTAGAATCATCTGTCTGGGTTCTTTTTACCCAAGACTTCCTTCTGGAAAGATTTTTATTGATCATATTTCTTCGCCATCACTAGTAATAGAACAAGTTGAAATAGACATGACAATTAAATGCAATGCTGGATACTGTAATTTCATTCTGTAACTTAAAAAAGGCATCAGTGGGAAAAAAATCAGTGAAATCCATATCTGTATTTAATACCACTGTGTATATGTTAGTTTTATGGTTTTTATCATTGTACTGTGGTTATATAAGATATAAGATGTTTATTGTTAAGGAAAGGTGAAATTATATTGAAAAACTTTGTTATTGTTGACACTTTTTGTAAGACTAAAATTATTTTAAAATTAAATGAAATATACAAATGAGAATAATTAAGTGTAAGAAAAAAATATGTGTTCTTAATTATAGTTATTTTTATAGAGATGGAGCCTTGCTGTGTTTCTCAAGCTGCCATCTGACTTCTGGGCTTAAGCAGTCCTCCTATGTAGCTGGAACTATGGGTGAATGCCAAAATGTCCTGCACAGACCATGAGGTAGTCCTTAATGAGGAATTCCTCAGGTATCATCCTATATTTCATCTGATTACCTATTCTATATTCACTTATTTGCTTAATCTTAGACAGAACCATAGATGTTTTGAAATTGCTGACTTGATTTAAATGAAAAGTAAATGCAGTCCAGGCAGCGAAGATTAGGATGAGCTTTCACTCACTTTCCTTAATGAAGAATTCCTCAGGTATCATCCTATATTTCATCTGATTACCTATTCTATATTCACTTATTTGCTTAATCTTAGACAGAACATAGATGTTTTGAAATTGCTAGAGGATACCTAGCAATAATCAAGAGTTGAGGACTTGTTTTGAGCTCAGTTTCTCTTCAACTCAAGGGTTTGGACACTGTGTTTTCTATTCAAAAGCTTTTTATGCTAATCCACATCCCCGTTCCCTTTCAGTGTGACTTTATTTTAATAAAATTCACTTTTGAAGGTACTTCTGGTTATGATGTCTTAAAACATTTTTAGCATTCTCTTTGCTGAAATAAAAATAATTTAAGTACAAAATGAAAATTTATATATAAAACAACATTTCAGGGCTCTTAAAATAACCAAAAACATAGAGTAAATTGAGAAATTTTAATTCTTCCATAAGTATTGGAAATTTGGGTAAGAATTGGAAAAGTTTGTGGTCTTTTTCCTGGGGCTGTTCCCTTTCATCAAAGGACAGTGAGTAAGAACTGAAAAACTGCAGTAGTATTGTTGTGCCCAGATCTTGAAATCACCCATAAAGACCACCAAGGAGCCGAGTCCGATGCAAAAGCAGAAGAGCCATTTATTCACAGACTAGTCTGGGCTTCTCGTTCCTGGCATGGCAGGAGGAGGGCCGAGAAGCCCTGTCTGCAGAGCGAAGAGCAGTTTTAAGGATACAGAAAAGAAAAGGGGGGTGGAATGGGGGCTTAGGGACCTAAACAATGTTTGAGTTAGGCTAATTGCTTAGGGGAAAGATTTACTACT